>JAYJME010000148.1:0-34053 GCA_036873775.1 Costaria costata
GCCTCGGTAATGGATGAGGCTTCAGGCTAACGGTGCAATTGGGTGGTGGGAAGTATGTCGATTTGCTCGCGCTTACGGTTTGTCTATTGCTTCTCGCAATTATTTGGTTATTTTGTTCGGGATGGATTGATATAAGCGGAGATTTCTGTGACGAAAGCTTTTTTCAGCGTGCCGGAGCAGTATTGGTAGCTTCCGCTCTATATGTAGAATACAAAAGAATAGGTCCAGACCACAAAGACCACTGCGGAAACCCGATTGTACTTGGTGACATTAAGGGCTCGCTACATATCCTTGACACAGTGTTTATAATGTTCGGTCGCGCTGCTGCATTGTTAGGTACATTTATTTGGGCTTATGGCGATCTAATTATATCGTCTGCGCCGTGCTGCAATGTATAAGAAAAAACATAGACACCCAGTGTGCCAGGAAAGCTGGTAATAGGTTGGAGGTGAAAGTCCTCTGTACGGTAAGGGTAAGCGGTCCGCTGTAACCCCGAGTCATGGGCGGTTGATCGCGAGGTTAATGGCCAAAATCAATGACACCCAAACATTGATAACCGATTGAAAATGCGTGAGCGATAAGATTCATGCGGTCTACAATCCATTGGTGCCGATGACTATAATCTCTGCCATTGTAGGGGCCTGGGCTGCAGAGCCATGCACGGCGTACGCATCGAGTGGTACCCTGTGCCAGGGCGTATCGATAAGCGATACAAGCTTTTTTCTGGGTGTTGGCATCACGAAGTTCCTTGTCGTGAATTGTTTGGATATGCAGTATTAATTATTGTCGGTGATGTCTAATGATGCGTGTCACCGTTTTACCGATGGAACAACATGAGTCATAAAAACTTTAAAGAATTATGCGATATTGCCACTGAGGCCCATACGCGATTTCAGCAAGACATAGAAGATATTGATCCCATTGTCGGCGTTAATCAAAGTATGCGAAAAAATGGCGTGCCCGCAGATGCGATGACGATCGACTGCCTAAGGAACGGGAAGAGGATTATCCTTATTCTGCATGATGAACATCCGGATTCGATCACTTACCAATTCGCGTGGCGCGACAAAGATCCTGGCAGCGAATTCACCGAAATGCTCTTCGATGACCTGACGGCTGATTTGCTCTTGGATTGGATGAAAAACTACATGGCGGTTGATTGATCATTATCAGGAACAAAATGCTATTTGATATTGAAGTTAGCGAGTAGAAAAAGTTATAGCAGCGGATTCGATTCGCTCCCCACTGTTTGCGGTGTTAAGTAGAAAAAGTGATCCCAAATTCCTGCGTAAAAATCGAGACGAGCAAATTTCCTATTCTTAAAGGTGAAGAAGACGAAATTGTGAACGAGAATATGTATGGAAAAGCTCTTTGCCTCTTTTTGGAAGCAGAGCTTCCTAAAGTTGGAGTTGGTGTACCATTTTTTTGCAACGAAGATTGGGGTTGGTATTTCGAAATTGTTGATGGTGAATTTTCGATGGCCCTCTGTATATATTCAGATCCTGACGCAGATGGCAACCCTCAAAGTTATGGCATCGTGCCTTCGATCATGGATGCAAAAAAATGGTCTTGGTCTAAGTTTCGAAATATTGATGTTTCTAATGACGTTCTGCAAGTTATGGACGCAGTCTCGGAGTTGCTGGAAAAAGACAAAGAAATAACGAATGTTACAAGGCACGATGACTTTCCATACTGAAAAAGTGAACCCCCAAATAATTAAACTCTCGGTAAAGGCAAAGCGGTTGTTGTTTTTATTTCCTCCATCACAAAAGAAGCAGATACATCTAACAGCGGTACTTTTGTGATGAGTCGTTGGTATAGAGCGTCGTAGGCTGCAACATTTTCTACGCAAGCCTTGAGCAAGTAGTCAACATCTCCAGAGGTACGGTACACACTTGTAAATTCGGGCATCTCAGAAACTGCTTTCCTGAATTTTTTCAACCATGACGCGTCGTGGTTTCCTGTGCGTACTGAAACAAGAACTGTTAATCCGCAGCCAATGCTCGTTGCATCTAACAAAGCTACGCGTTTTTTTATAACTCCCGTTGTCTCTAACGCCTTGATGCGCCGCCAGCAGGCGTTGCGAGACAAGTGCACGCTTTCCGCTATTGCTTCAATCGACAGGGAAGAGTCTTCTTGGAGAAGCGCTAGTATACGTACGTCTGTTGCGTCTATTTGGTTCATTTTGGGATAATATCCCAATTTAAGGCGAAATAGACCAATTTATTGAGACAAAGCGATCTAGTGCTTTGCGTAGACTTTAGGCACTGCTTTTATTCTTCATTAATGCGTGCTCTATGAATTTCCAGTTGCTTCAAAGCGCCAGTTGTTTTTGCTCTTCTCCTCGTCATTCGATTGCGTCTAACGAGCAATCTACCTTCAGCATCGCCACGTTGTTGATCATATCTCGTGTGTAGGATGGTGGCGTGGCAAGGCGATTCGCGACCGCTAGCGCACCTGATATGTGAATCAAACCAAGGCCTGCAGGCTCAGGCATTTTGCTCTAAAAAGGCAAAGGTGGGCCAACATGCTGATGGTACGGGTTTAATCTGGTATTCCGAATCTATGCGCCGAGAAAAGTACAGCAGTACGCTGCCGGCTTGGGACGATTCGGCGTTTACAGATATAGCGAATACCCAGACATCACGATTATTTTTGGCGCATGCGAGAGCCGCAACAACAGGTGGAGTTTGCAATAGTAATTGTCACCCGTTTCTCAGTGACGGTTGGAGCTTTATGCACAATGGCCAGATTTCGCATTTTGATCGGTTGCGAGAGCCTCTATACGCACTGCTGCCAAAAGGGAAATCACTGCGTTCTGGTGCCACTGATTCTGAGCTTCTATTTGCGCTCGCTCTCGATGCCGGTTTAGAAAATGATGTAGCAGGCGCGTGGTTGCAAACCCTGGCATTAGTGCGCGAGACAATTGTGCAATCAAATCTAAAATGTCTTATTCGATGCAGCGCTGTTTTTAGCAATGGAGAACAGACTTACGCACTGCGTTATTCCTGTGACGATAAACCCCCATCTTTGTTTATTCAGTCGCATGAGGGCAGGGGCACTGCCATTGCGTCAGAGCCTGTACTGAATGATCACTTGTCATTGCCTTGGCAATCGCTGCCGCCAAATTCTCTTACAACCATCTGCTTTGATAAGCATGAGACTGTGGCCTTGCGGGCAGTGTGAGAGCGCAAGTACTTGCATAGATGAAAATAGGCGACTATTATTACCAAGGTATAAATAAAAACACCTTGGTTTAAAATGACTGAATTATCATCTGATGGGCGTCTTACGGCTTTTGCTGGGCAACAGTTATTAGGTGAGGGCCTTGCGCCAGAGCTGGTTGAGCTACTGCGTGCACAAGACCCTAAACAACCTCCAGTATTGGTATTTGAAGACGCTTCGGGTCGGCAGATTGATTTAGATCTGCGCCAAACTTCAAATCAGAGTGAAGACGCTGCTCAAGCCACAACCGAGACTAGCTCTGTCCGCGGACGGGGCCGTCCAAAGCTGGGTGTAAAAGGACGTGAGGTAACACTGTTACCTCGGCACTGGCAGTGGTTGGAGCAGCAACGTGGGGGCGCTTCAGCAACGTTACGGCGATTGGTCGAGCAGGCTCGCAAAGATAACGCTGTGGAGGATGGGCGCAGGGCCGCACAAAGCCGATGTAATCGCGTGCTCACCGCTTTGGCGGGTGACCTAAAACACTACGAAGAAGCGACACGCCATCTGTTTGCTGGGGAGGAGCAGCCATTTTTGGATTGTATAAAGGCGTGGCCTTTGGATATCCGCGAGTACGCAGTGAAGATGGCTGGTGGAGCGTTTGATTAGTCCGCGCGACAAGATAGCGCTGAGGATTCTTCGCCGAGTTAGTGCGGTGCTTTGCGCTACACTGCTTGCCTCTTTAAAAAATCATCAAGGGTTGTAAATGCAAATCCTGCTCGCACGTTTAGCGCCTGTGTTGTTTGTCTGGTTGTGGAGCACGGGTTTTATCGGTGCAAAGCTGGGCTTGCCTTACGCTGACCCCGGTGTGTTTTTGTTTGTGCGGTTTTTAATCACAGCCGTATTGCTTGTGATTTTGGTTAGTTTTTTTGTTGGTCCATGGCCGCGAGACCCTAAATTTTATTTTCATCAGGCGGTGATTGGTCTGTTAATGCACTGTGCGTATTTGGGTGGTGTTTTTGGTGGCATTTCGCTCGGCTTAAGTGCTGGGTTGGCTGCACTGATTGTCGGACTACAGCCTGTGTTGACAGCATTAATTGCAGGGCTTTGGCTGCGTGAGCGTCTCTCGGTTTTGCAGTGGACTGGTTTTGTTTTGGGCTTTTTTGGTGTGGCGATGGTGGTGCTGGATAAACACGGCAGTGGCTCGGCAGCATTTGCAGGCGGCTTTGCTGCTATCGCACTGTGCGTTGTGGCGTTATTTGGAATATCTATCGGCACCGTTTATCAAAAACAATTTGGCCAAGGTGTGCCGCTGTTTGCAGCTACTGCTACTCAATTTATGGCTTCAGCGCTGGTGTTGGGCGTTGTAGCGCCGCTGACCGGATCAATGGCTATAGAGTGGAGTGGGGAATTTATCTTCGCGATGAGCTGGCTAGTATTTGCTCTGTCGCTCACTGCCATAGGTTTGTTAAGTTACTTGATCAGCCGAGGTGCTGCTTCGCAGGTGGCCAGCTTGTTTTATCTGGTACCGCCAGTGGTGGCGATTGAAGCTTGGTTATTGTTTGATGAGCGCTTGGGAGTGCAAGCGATATTGGGCTTGCTCTTGGTGATGGTGGCTGTTCGGCTTGTAAGGCAGCAGCCTGTGGCACAAGCGACCACTCAAAAATAGTTTGTCATTGAGTGGCGCAAAATCATTTGGTCTAGCGATAGAGCACGCGTGGAAGTAGCGTCGTAATCTTAGCCTGCTGCGGACTCTGAGGCTTTGCGTTTGGCGCGCTTAACCTTACGCTTGAGGTTCTGCTGGATCACGTATTCGTTCAAAATGGCTAACTGTTCTTCAGCGAGCGACTTAAATTTCTTGTCGAACAAACCGCGCATCGCATCTAGTGCTGACCCTGGTTTGAACTCGGCCGTTAAGTTAATTTTTAAGTAGCCTGGGCGCACACTGAAAAAACCGTAGTGCAGGTGCAGTTCGTCGTTGCCGGTGGTTTGCACCACATGCAATGAATTGCGTGGATCAGCGCTGAGTACTGTCTCTAGAGTGCGTCGCTGGCTCTCACCTGAGCGGAAAAGCAAAGCGGTTCTTGCTCCTGCTCTGCCGGCTTCACCTTTCATCAGCACTGCGCGTTCTAAGTCTGGGTGCCAGAGCATTCGGGCTGTCGGGCGTGTCAGTAGCTCAAACGCGACCTTGCGGTGCGTTTTGATTTCTATTTCTGCGCTGCTGTGTAACACGATGCTCTCCATTGAGTCGGTGATTACTGCAGGACAACTCACAGAGAAGTCTCTACCACCTTTGTTGTTTTAGCACATATCGAAAAAATTGCATTTACATGTGCGGTTTAGTCCGGCATTCCCTTTACAGGGTTACCCAAGGCAGGCATCGCAAACACAGTGCCTAAATCGATCTCGAAGTGGAGAAAATTCGAGATCGCCAGTCGGGAGCCAGAGAACTAGCTAAAAAACTGTCTAATCACTTTGGCGGCTTGTACTACATCTTCTTCGCTGATGTGACGGTGCGTGACGAGTCTGGCTAGATTTGCAGACGCGGACAGCGACACACCGTGCTCTGCGGCGTAAGTGCTCAGGGCTTCACCGTCAGCGCGGGGTAGATCGATCCAAACCATGTTGGTGGGATGAGCTGTTTCACGCACACTTAAATTTTGGCAATCCGAGAGTTCTTTTTTTAGTCGCGCCGCATTCTGGTGATCGATATGGAGCCTGGCAGGCATATCGCGTAGGGCGATCATCGCCGGAGCGGCAATTACACCCGCTTGGCGCATGCCGCCACCTGTTACTTTTCGCCATCGGCGAGCACTTTGAATGAAGTCCTCGTCGCCACACAATACTGAGCCCACCGGTGCGCTCAATCCCTTGGATAGGCAAATCGAAATGCTATGCAATGGATCACATATTTTTTTTAAGCTGACACCGTGTGCTACTACGGCATTGAATACTCTTGCGCCATCCATGTGCAGTATCAGCTGTTGCTCATCCGCAAGCGCGCGCGCATCACTGATGTACTGCATGGGTAAGGCTCTACCTGAATGCGTGTTTTCGATAGTAAAAACTTTGCTCTTGGCAAAATGAGGGTCTGAGCGGTCTTTAACTGCAGCTTGGACTAAATCTAAGGGCAGGGTTCCGTCTTCGGCCACAGGAATAGTTTGCGGTTGAATACCACCAAGAGCCGCTGCACCTCCACCCTCATATTTAAAGGTGTGCGCATCGGCGCCCACTATATATTCGTCGCCACGACCGCAGTGGGCTAACAAGGCGATCAAATTTGTTTGGGTGCCACTGCTGGCAAATACTGCTGCTGGCATTCCTGTTAGCTCGCAGGCCAGAGCTTCTAGTTCACGCACCGTTGGGTCTTCGCCGTAGACGTCGTCTCCGACAGGGGCGTGAATCATCGACTCGCGCATTTCTTCAGTGGGTTGTGTGACGGTGTCACTGCGAAAGTCGATGTTCATGGTTGGCTGCTCTTAGATAAGGCGTGCGGCGGCGGGACGACCGCTGCCTGTGGCCACAATTTTGGATTCAAAGAAGACTTCTTCGTCATTTTTGGTAGCGACGGTATCATCGCGCTCGATACTAACCTGTGGGTCCTCTGCTCCAGCTTCAAGCGCCATTTGCAAAGCAACTTTTCTCAGGTGGGTCTCGCACCAAGCGACTGCGTCATCTAGGGATTCGAAGTCCTGTTGGTGTTCTCCACAATGTACCCGAACGGATTGTCGATCTATTGGAGTAATTAAGGCGTGCGCGCGTTGTCGTACTGTACCAACCACAGCGCCAACCGCGTTGGCCACTTCAGCGAACTCTGGTATTTCTAGGGTGGTATTGCAGAGCGCGGCTGTATCAGCATAATAACTTTGCACTGGTGCGCCTAATCCAACCAACGGTACGCTCAGGCTGAACTGGGCTTTTAGCAATGCATTGTCGGGTTGTTGCAGCGCTAGTTCAAATAGTGCTCGCTGGCCAAGGCTCATCTGACCGTCTTTGCCTTCCAAGGTTTCTGCGAGTGCTGTCTCCAATAGGCGAGCAGCTGCGTCTCGGGAAACTTTATCCAAAATATGCTGTGCAAACTCGTTGTCGCCTTGCCATGAGAGACCCAGGTTCTGTTTGCTGTACAGATTCATTATTTTTGCTGATAACACAGCGGCTTCGCGGTTCCAGCCTTGTTGTTTTTCTAATACGTGACAGGCATCAGATGGTGTGAATGTGCTTTTTATTGCAAGCCCGAGCGAGATCAATCGATCGAGGTTGCGATCCATGGTTTGATCTTCGTACAGGGTGCTGAGCGCTACTGGACCATCGGCCAGCATGTCCCACAAGAACTGCTGACGTGAGCTGAGCTTTTGCTCTGGCGGCAGGCTACGGCGGCGCAGTGCAAACTGGGCGTCGTGCGTGCGGGGGTAATCCAACTGAGCCTGCATACGCAGTACATCTATTAGCTGAGGATACTCGTGCACCAGCAAGCTGACAGGCACTGCTCGACGCGGGCCCACAGCATAGCGACGGGTCTCGCGGTGGTAATGCACTTCGCTGTCGCCACCGAGGGCGTAGGTGTGGATTTGCACGGCTTCGACCATGGTGCGATGGCCTCCCACTAGTGCGCCGTTAGGGTCAATTTTGGGGCTGCCGTCAATCAGCTCAGCGACGTCTGTGGTGGTGCCGCCCATATCTGCAACTAGCGCGTTGCGCTCGCCACACAGATGACTAGCTCCTACTAGGCTGGCGGCAGGACCAGAGAGAATGGTCTCAACCGGACAAGTGGTGGCGACGGCGGCGCTTATCAGCGAGCCATCTCCTTTGACCACCATTAATGGGGCGTCGATGTTGCGCTCTGCCATGATGCTTTTGGTGGCGTCTAGCAGTTGCGACAGCAGGCCTATTAGCCGCGCGTTGACCACGGCAGTGAGCGCGCGTTTGGGTGCGTCTAGCTTGGCGCTGAGTTCGTGTCCGCAGCTGACAGGCAGATTACTGTGTTTGCGGATGATCTCGCGTATGGCCTGTTCGTGTGCAGGGTTGCGTACAGCAAACAGAGAGGTCACTGCAAAGGCTGATACCTGTGGGCCGTGTTCTTCAACTGCCCGACGAACGGCTTCATGGTCTAGAGGCTCTTGCTCAAATCCATCGGCTCGGTGCCCACCAGCTACAACCACTGCCGGGTCGCTGCCCATGATGGATTGCAGTTCGGGGCGTTCAGTCTGTTGTGGTTTAAAGCCCGCCAGTAGTAAGCAGACGGATGCGCCTTCACCTTCTACTAGAGCGTTTGTGGCAAGAGTGGTGGACAGTGAGACCAGCTCTATGCGTTCATCACTGTGTTGCAGCACGGCATCTATGGCTGCGCCAATGCCTATACTGAGCTGATTTTGGGTGGTGAGCGCCTTGGCACTAGCGATTACCTTTTGCTGGTTATCTACCAATACTGCGTCTGTGTAAGTGCCGCCAGTGTCTATACCGAGTTTAAGAGCCATGATTTCCAGCAAATTTCAGCAAAAAAAGTTATTTTCCCATGTTGTGTCGAGCGCTGCAGAATGTAAACTCCGAACTGCGGCAAATTGCATCGTCAATGCGCCAGCGGAAATATAGTACTGGCTTGGAGACCAACGATAGCAACGGTCAGAATTGACTGATGTTGGTCCTTTTAGAACCGCATTACTGAGTACAGCTATTGAGCAAAATCGACCACAGCTTTGCTGAAGGTGAGCGTGAGATCAGTCCTTACGGTGTCTCCCGTTCAGGAGCCAAACAGCGCATCAACCTTCTACTGATAGACACCTTTGCCATGGTGCCATTTGTCGGTGTGATAGAAGTATTGCGATTGGCTAACCGTCTTTCAGGTGAGGCACTCTATGATTGGCACTGTTTATCGGTGAGCGGGGAGGCTGCTATGGCCTGCAATGAGATCCCCATCCCGGTCGCGGCTAAATATATTGACGCGCCAAAGTGCGATATGTTGATTGTCTGTGGTCCGCACGAGCCCTACCAGTACCACGATAAAAATGTCTTCAACTGGTTGCGTAAGATGACGGCCCCTGGCCGCTTGATGGGTGCAGTGGATACTGGCAGCTATTTGCTAGCTAGGGCTGGCCTTCTCAATAATTACCGGTGCACTTTACACTGGGAAAATATTCCAGGCTTTGTGGAAGAGTTTCCGCAGTTGGTTGTGTCTCGGGAGCTATTTGAAGTCGATCGTGAGCGCTTAACCTGTGCTGGTGGCACTGCCGCCATGGATATGATGTTGCAGGTGGTGCGCGACAAACACGGGCAGGAGTTGGCTGCCGAAATTTCAGACGTTCTGATCCACAGCGGTATCAGGCCTTCGCGCGATCCGCAGCGAATGGATTTATGTTTTCGTACGGGTATTAATCATCCAGCGGTGCTGGAAGCCATTGAGCTGATGGAGGCCAACCTAGAGCAGCCCTTGTTGGCCAGTGAGTTAGCTGAAATAGTAGGCGTGTCCAAGCGGCAGTTAGAGCGATTGTTCAGGCGTTATTTAGATATCACGCCTTCCCGCCATTATCTCAATCTCAGATTGCATCGCAGTCAGCAGCTATTACAGCAGACTGGATTGCCGGTGATTGATATTGCGATTGCCTGCGGTTTTACATCTGCTGGGCATTTTAGCCAGAGCTTCAGGGCGCTTTTTGAGCAGTCGCCCAGAGAAGCCAGGCGACGGGTTCGACAACTCTGGTAATGCTATCGCGGTGTGAGTAGAGCGGTCACGGCTGGATCGCTGTTCACTACGCCGTTTTCAACGTATTGCTCGTGATTGAGCTCAATCTCTTCGCGCTTGTAAATGTAGTTCACCATCAATCCGTAACTCTGGCGTAAGCCATTTGCAGATAGATCACTGAGCCAGTTGATGCGTGCCAACCTTGCGCCGTTTGTTAAGTGAAAATGCGCCACCGAATTGATGACTGCGGTCTTTCCCGTACGATGTTCTTGAGTTAGATAGTGGGCCACAAAGCGCTTCATGGGTTCTGCTGCTGCGTCACGCAATTCTTCACTTTCAAGCCAGCGACCTGAAGCTATCAGTTCGGGCGGTGATTCTTCTGGAGCCAATTCTTTGAGTTTCCTGTATTCAGGTTCACTCAATGCCACGCCACTGTCGACAGGCAGGTTTTGCACTAAATAGTCTCTGAAGCCAGATATGGGAGAGAGCGTGCCAAAGGTTTCTATTTTGGGCAGCGCTTTACTCAGCTTATCGACAACACGCTTAATTAAGAAATTGCCAAGACTGACACCTTGCAGGCCAACTTGCGTGTTCGAAATCGAATAGAACACCGCCGCTTTAGCATCTTCTGGGTCTATAGGTTCTTCGGGTCGCTCCAATACTTCAGCAATTGTCTCAGGCATTTCACGCATCAGCGCAACCCACACAAAAATAAGTGGCTCTTTTGGCATGCGTGGGTGGAAAAAAGCAAAGCACCGTCGATCGTCACTGAGTCGATTTTTTAAATCACCCCAGTCACTGACCTGGTGTACAGCTTCGTAGTGGATCAGTTTTTCTAAAAGTGCCGCTGGTGCATCCCAAGTTATACGTCGAAGATCCAAGAAGCCGATATCGAACCAGCTGCTGAGCTGACGTTTTAGTTCGTTGTCCAGTGGCGCTAGTCGAGGGCAACTGGGGCGATAGCGAACGATGTCGGCGCGCATATCCACCAAGAACTGCGTGCCTTTTGGTAATGCGTTGAACTGGGTGAGCAATAGTACTTGGGGGGGCTGCAGTAGGTCGCGCAACCGCGACTGTGTACGCTGGCGCTCGTCGATGTTTTTTGCTAACAGTAACTCCTGTGCTGCAGAAGCGATTGCCTCGTCGTCGCTGCTAAATTTTTCGGTCAATAGCAGCAAAAACTTGCGCCGACCCTCATCGTTAAATTTTAAGTAGGTTTCACCCAGTTCAGCCGCGCGCAGGCGAGCCGAAACTTCGCCACCTCTTCCACTGAGGCAGTCGCGAATGTGCTCCAGCAGCGCTTCGCATTCTTGGTCGTGCAGGTACGGGCTGAGTTGCAGGCCGTCGGTGTGACGCCCACCAAAACTGATGTTTTTCCATGCCCCGACGAGATTGCTGAGGGTTTTGTCAAACAAGTTGCCGTTGAGTTGATGCCTAGCCATAGGGCTATTTGCTTCCTGCTGCTGGTAGATGGTTATCTGCGTTTCGTTTGAGAAACCGCGGATTGAGACTTTATATGGGGCAAAAAAAATGCCGTCCCATGAAGAGACGGCAAAACACCAAAAGGAGAGTGGAGGAGGGACGTGTCTAACCGATGAATCGGGACTCGTCACAGTCACCAGAATAGTCCATTTTGCTGCGGTGCGTCAATGCTGAAAAATGATAAATAGAGTTCTAAATATTATCATTTTTTCGCTATTCAAAAGCGCATTAAGTATATGATAATAAAGCAATTAAAAGTATATTCATACTTTGAAAAATGCGTCATATTTCATGAAGTGAAAGGATAGTTCAGGTTGTTTTGTCGCGTTGCACAACTCTCGGGTTCACTGTTTGTAGTCATACATATAATACAAATGGATCGCCTAATCGACAGCAAAAATTATTTCAAAACACAGCAGTTGATTGAGTTCGTGTCTGATCATCAGCGTATCGACTGCGTCAAATATACCGATGTGCTAGCTCAACAGTAATTTGGGTGACACTCTTCTGATTAGAACTACAGCAAATGTACTCAGCCTGCGATTAGCGGTCCCGCCTGCTGACGCTAAGCCTTTAGCAGTCGGCTTGATGTTGGAATCAAAGGTTTATCTCTAACCCATTTAGCGGGGTGGCGTGGCAGTGAAGATGCCGCGACCTTTGTGAGCGTTAGCCTGTATTGCTGGGTTGGCTTTAGATGATCATCGAAGAGCTTTGCTTGAACTTAGTATTGTTCTAAGACGAGCGAGGAAGCCGATCCAGAAGCCTGGCCTTCGAAGTATGGAGCAGGGATAGTCTTAGCTAACCCATAGACAGCCTGTGTGTATGAAAAGCGTTTTAAATCAATAAATTAATACGAACTAAAAAACGATTTTGCAGTTGTTACTACATTCTTCATTGCCACAGGCCGATAGCATTATTGTGCTTAAACATGCTGCAAAGCCACGGTTTAGGCGAGGCAATCCTGTAAAAGGGTTAAGTTAGTAGGTAGTACACCGATATGTGTATTAAGTGCTGCAACGGACGCGCAGGCACTTAAATTTGGAAGCCCTGCAACTACAAAAATAATAATCGATGGCATGGAAGTCGTCACTCAGTTTGAAGCCGCCGATGCCGCCCATTGGCGGCTTTTTTTTGCTAAAAAAAGCAGTTTGCATTACTGAGAGAGCACTTTTCTGTTGTCTAGAATCCACAGCGATTGTTAACACAACCAAAAACTATATCAATGGGTGGCAGAGCTTCGTAAAACCAGCTGTCTGAGTTTAATAGGTCCGCCATTGGATCAAGTTCAGCTTGCGTATTGTTGACGATTCGCGGCTTGATGATGACCACTGTTTCTGTGCGATTGCCGTTGTCTTCAGTCTTTTTAAACAGGTTACCCAACACGGGTACGTTAGACACGCCAGGTACACCAGTAACGTTGTCAGTTTTTGTATTTCGGATCAGGCCACCAATAAAAATTTCTTCTCCGCTATTGGCAAGCAGATGCGTGGTAACTTCTGTGGTTTTTTGTACAGGAAGTCCTCCGACCAGTGAGCCATTAGATACTTCTGGGTGCACGTCCAGCAGAATACGGTCCTGTCCATCGACTGAGGCTTTAACCCGTAGAATAATGCCTGAATCTAGGAACTCAACAGACTCGGTTGTCGTCACTCCGTTTGTGGTGACAACGTTATAGCCCAATCTGTCACCGACAATAACTTCTGCATCCTGGTCTTCCAATACCAATAGTTTTGGTGTGGAAAGGGTGCGCACGCGGCCAGTGGTGGTGAGTGCGCTTAGGTAAGCATTTATGTCATTGCCTAGCAGGTTTAGAAAGAAGCCAGAAGTATCGCGATTGGCCAGTGCCAATGTGCCGAATTCTCCGTCACCGCGAGTAGCTTGCCAGTCAATACCGTAGGTTTCTTCATCCGTCAGTGTGATTTCCAGAATCTTCGCTTCTATCAATATTTGACGAGGCTGCGCATCGATTTTCTTCAGCAAGCTTCTGAGCTCTCGAATGATAGTTGGGCTGTCGCGTACGATAACCATGCGCCTATCGGGTAGTGAGGTAAGGCTTCCGTCTTCGCTTAAATACTCGCGCATGATGCCTTCGACGCTTGCAACGTCGGAGTATTGGATTTTGAAAGATTCGACTTCGCTACGGCTGTCTTGAAGGGCGGCGGTTAGCGCGTTGCCTGCTTTGCTGACGTATATTCCTTGGGTGTTGCGACTAACCACTAGACCCGCAGCTTTTGCAACATTGTCGATTGCACCAGCTAAGTCGATATCATAAAGATTTGCCGAAACCGAACCTGTGACGTCTGGTGCCAATACTAAATTGACACGTCCACGCTTTGCTAACATTTCAAAAGCTTCAACTACTGGAGTATCACGCAGTGTGAGGCTAAATGTATCTGCTTTGCTTTTGGATGCCGCCTTAGGAGATGCTGGTTTTTCGCTAAGCATCGGAGCCACCTGAAATGAATCGTTCTCATATCGTATACGGTAGCTCGCTTCTTGGGCGACCTGCTGGACTGCTGAGTAGGCTGTTTCAGAAGCGATATCTGTGGTCAGAGTGGTGTCGGGTGCGTTGATCACCATGCCTTTGCTAGACTGTTTGGCGATTGTGTGCAAGATCTCGTGTGCACTCTTGCCCACGGCGGAAATTTGATATTCCGAGGCTGCGTGACCCGTGCTTGCAATCATGCTGAATGCAAATACGAATAGACCATAGGTGACTGATTTAATGCGCTGGATCTGCATACCCTCAACTGTCCTCTTCGAGAACTAATAAAATCGTTTTGTCCGCTTGACGCAGAACAGCCGTTTTGCGGCTGAGTTGTTGCACGGTGTAGTCGTGCACTCGATCTCCTTCTGCAACGATCATGCCGCTGATATTAGCAAGTGGTTTGATGCCCCAAAGCACAGCTCGAAGCTTCAAGTCCCTTGTTGTGACAGGTCGCTTTATATCAATCAACGATTGTGTATCTGGCCTGTCTGGAGCATTAGCCAAGGTCGCAAACGGGTCGCGGATATGATCATTGGCTAGCGCTGTGCTGCTAAGAACCCCAAGTGCCAAAGCACTAATAAATAACGTTTTAACGTCCATAGATCACCAAGTTCATCGCCATTGAGCGCTGACCATTACTTCCAGGAGAGCTGTCTGCTCTTATATCAGCAACAGATACGCCTTCTATTTGTGTAGTGAAGTCGTGGATCCATGCGTATATGTTTTGGTAGCGACCAATCACTTGAATTGAAATGGGTGCGGTGGCTATTTCTGCATTTTTCTGTATGTCGCCGGGCTGCAGTTTTTGAGTGCGTAAGCCGTGTTGTTTTGCTGCTCTGTGCAGGGACTCCAAAATTGTAGGCAAGTTGCTCTCAAGGTTCCGATCAGGAATATCTTTGAGCATAGAATCGCGTACTTGCTGCTGTTTTTCTTTTGTAGTTGTTAGAGATGACTGCAGTTTTTGTAAGTCGAACTTTCCTGCTAAGCGGGTCAATTGCTTGTGTTCGACTTGTAGTTCCTGCAGCTCTACATAGGCAGGCTTGATGCCATGAAGAAATATCATGGAAGCCATCACCGCAAATAATCCAAAAAGATAAGCCACCAGGTTAATGGTCGGCAAGTCGCGTAGCTGAGACAAAAGTGCATTCATCGCTGACCTTCTTCAAACGCTAAGCGTGTGATCTTTAGTAAAAATTTCTGCTTTAATTCATCTGTTTTTGAACTTTGAATTGACTCACTAGAAAGTAATTCTGCCGATTGAACACCCATAGTTTCTTGTAGCTGACTTACCCATTGAGTGAGATTTTGGTGAGAGTCAGCTACGCCACTTAATCTCACAACGGATTGACCACTCTGATCAAACTCTGTTTCGAAATTTGAGAGCTCTGTCTCCTCAGGGATGCTCTTATTGAGCATGTCCAGCATTGCTGTCAGTGCATTAAAACTATTTAGGTTATTGAGGCTTGCAGCGATGAGCTGCGATTCCTTTAAGCTCGATTGCTCTGACTCTCTTGTTGTCAAAAGCTCGTTAATCTGATTTTTTCTGTCATTCAGTGCAGTGATTTCTTGTTTTATTTTTTGGTTGTAAGCCATAAGTGCAAATAAAACTAAAAGCAAAGTTGCAACACTAAAAACTATTTGTTTCCCAGCTTTTTGTAGCAGCCTTTGATTGCGCTGTTGTTGAGCCATGCTGGCGGGAATGAAGTTCATTTCGTTCATGCTGACCACCGCATAGCTAAACCCGCTGCAATGGATAAAGACGCCTGTTTTTTGTCTTGTACAAAAACACCGGTGTTTCGTTGCAAGATGTCGAATGCATTAAGCGTCTTCACTTCATAGCCGAGTACTGAACTAAACGCTTGTTGTGCACCAGGCCAGTTGATAGCTTCCCCTGTGAGATAAATACAATCTATGCCGTCACCGTGCAGTTGAGATGCGATGTACTGGTTCATTCGGTCAATTTGTACTTTCAGGCGCGCAAACGTTGCCGATACCAATGGGGCGATTTCTGTTTCTTCGCCAAATCCAATAGTGTTAAAAAGGGAGCTACCTAACGGGGACTCTAAGTCTAGAGATTTTCCAATGGGAGTGACAAAATCTGTATAACCCACATGTATCTCGCGGTCCATGGTCAAACGGCCGTTCAAAAAATGGCTTATGTAACTGCTCTTCTGCCCGAAGTTGATCACCAGAGAATTAGGTTTAGGGTCTTCAATGAGAGTCAATAAGCGCTGTAGCGCTTGTGGTGCGATTTCTAGTGCCAGCAAACTTAAGCCGGCACCTTGCAAATGTCGCATAAACTGCAAAGACTCTTGTCGTTGCATAGCGACAGCCATCACGGTGGTGTCTTGTGAGTTCTTTGAATTTAATTTCACCGGCAGGTAGTCGACTAGCCAGTCGTGATCATTGCCACCGAGCCGTTCTTTTACAAGCTCCATAACTTGGCGAGGAATATCATTGGGCGAATTGGATTTAAATGATAGCGACAAGACCTTGGGGTCACCTAGGGGTGCCGAAACAATGACCTCGCTGCCTTTGAAGCTGTTGGTTTTCAGCAAGTGTTCTAGCATTTGCTTGAGAATTGCTGGATCACTGAGAGCTTCGATGCGTGCAACGGGATAAGCAATGGTAGCGGCCGCAGCAACACGTAAGGTGGTGCCTCGTCTGTGCAACTGCACTGCATTAATGCCGTCATAGCCAAAGTCCAGTCCAATAGGACCGGTGCCTTGCATTTGTGTACGCCGCCAAGCCGCTGCTGCTTTGTCAGCAATAGTCTTGGCTTGAGTAAGCGCACTTTGTGTCTGCGGGTTGTTCTGCATACCTTCGCTCTACCAGGCAATCAGCTGCCAATAAGAAAGTTATGCAAAATTCGGGCTTGTTCGCACAGTTAGTATGTGAATATTAGCGAAGGTGTTATTAGCGGGTCATCTAGCACTATTCAAATAGTGTTGGTAGCGCCTCTTTGTAGCGAGTATCGCTGGAGCCAGCAGGTGGTATTGGCTCTTCGAAAAAGCCAATTGTGCGAATATTGTTAGACAGGCTGCGGCTTATCTCTCCGTCAATCAATCGAGATTTTTTGGTAATGGTGTTATAAAGCACTACATCTCCGTCATAAGATTTGAGTCGACCAAATCTCGAAGGATAACTAAACGTGTTGTAGAACTCTCCACTTAGTAGAAAGTTGTATTGATCAATAACGTGCATCGCGTGAGGTACATGGTTGCTGTTAAACGCTAAGGGATCTAGATTTAGTTGAGCCCTACTTATATCCGCTTTGTAAAGCTCAACTGCTGATGGATCGATTTCCACCGGATAATCTTGCAGTAAATCATCTCCAGAAGTTCGTTGTGCAAACCAAAAACGATCATCAAAAAAGCTAAAGCCGCCGACGTAGTCACCACCGTCGATGATGTATTCGGTGACTTCTTGTGGAGGGGCCGTTTTGACTGGCGACACAAGTATAAGGCGTGTTTCTAGAGAATCTCCCGTTGGTTCATCACCAGGGGATTGCAGGTAGATCAATTCAGCGTCTGACGCCTCGGGCAATGTTGAAGATCCCGAATTCACAGGATTCCCCGCCATCACCGTGTAATAGTGGTGATCCGGATGGTCAGAGTTTGCTGGTTCGACATGTATTCCAATCACTTCTTTGCCGGAAGGCATATCGACCACCTCGAACTCTGAAAGTCCTGCGGGTTCGTATATTGTACGGCCAAAGGATTCGGAGCTGGGCGTTTTTGCCACAAGGTAGTCCTCGTTGGCGCGATGCAGCCAGAGCTTGGTAAGCTGTTCTTCTGTGCCGCCGTAACCTTCAATATCACTTAGAGAACCTAAAGCTACGGCTTCGTTTTGTTTTATGCCCACGCAAGCTTCACCGCAGGCACAGCGGTAGCTGAAATTAATGCGTGGTCGATCTACGAAGTTGTCGTCTTGTGGTTTAGATACCCATTCGAAATTTGTACTTGATGTTGATGATAATGCAAAACCATAGTTAGGCCGGCTGAGGTCTATCCAGGATTTTAACAACCCGGTGATATCAAATTTAACTATATCGTTTAGTTCTGTAGCGGCAGTGACTAGAGTTTCAAACTTGTCGTAAAGTGGTTCGGGCCACAGCGTATTTGAACCAATGCCGGTATATGTGTCTGTAACGTCTGCAGGATCCCAAGGATATTTAATCGCGTGTAACTGCAGCTCGTTCACGGTGTTGGCGCCACTAGTCGCAGTGAGTTGCAGCTCAGCGCTTACTATCGAGACTGGCTCTCTCAACAAAGGACCGAGTTTAAGGCTGCGCAAGATGATGTCTTTTTCGAATGATATTTTACCTTCGTCGTGATCGCCGTGGTCGTGATGGTGATTGTCTTTTTCGTATTTTATTTCGACAAAATCAGAAAAATACGACGCTAATATCCAAGATGTTGATTGGGTAGAGCCATAGAGTTCTATCTGTTTTTGTTCTGTTGTCCAATTGAAGGCGTCACTGCCTAAAGTTTGATAGCTACCGGTTAGCACTGTGCCTGTAGAGTTTTTAATCCAGTTGAGTGAATAACTAATGCCATCCTTTTCGCCGTCTATAGCTATATCAGCTGGGTTAATGCCGCAGTTGCCTTGTTCTGTATAGGCCTGCAAGTGCGCGAGGGCGCTCTTTTCTATTTCCTGTCGAACAATGGGATTGGTTTCTGCTTCGACAACAATGGTATTGGTGTAGCTAGTGTTCACGGCGACCACTGCTGCTAGTACAGTCAGCAAAACAACTAAAACTGATATCAGCACGTAGCCTTGATTGTTTTTTGATTTCATGGAAACACCAATAGTCGCTCTTCTTTCAGCTCGGTTCCGGCAGAGCTAATACTAAGCGAAATATTGAAAATTATAGAGCCAGTGCTACTGTGTATTCTCATAACTTCAAAGTCCTGCACATTGTCCAAACACACGTATTCTTCATATCTTAAAAAGGCGTAAGCATCAGTTGTAGAATCTGGGTGTCTTATTATTGGCGTAGTGCAAATAAGTTGGCCGTTTTCTAGTCGTGCTGACCAAGTGACTGCGGGGTTGTTGTTGCTCACCCCATCCTCGTTATCGTCTTCCGATGTTTTGTATCCGGTCGACCAGACTTTGTAAGTATATTCACCCGCTGAGAGCTGAGCATTTGCATACAAGCTGTTGGGTATGAATGGTGACCAAGCGTATGAGTCTTCTGATATCTTAGTTGCTAATAGAAAGTCATACCAACCGTCATTGTTGTCGTCATAATCCTGTTTACCGAGGTAATCAACACCGTCGTCATTGTTGCCAGGGTCTTCATCAATCAATCCATCATTGTCGTCGTCAAGACCGTTTTTGACATCCTCATTTGAAACGCCATCATTGTCGTCGTCTTCAACGTTGCTAAGGGAAGCACTTGTGGATCTGTATCCGGTGGCATCCATGTTTGCAATACCGTGGGCTCCATCGCCATTTGCGTCTTCAGGCATGTCATAGCCTGTGCCCAAAAACTGGATAGCGACGGACGATCTTGATTGCTCTCTATCCAAAAGAGTAGGAAAAGCAGGGGTGCCTCGATTCGCGATTTTTTCGATAGTCTCGAAAAAATCTTGTACCTGATCTGCTTCGTTGCCCAGACGCAGGGACTCGACCTGCGTTTTACTGCTATGGAGCAGTGGCATTACCATGGTGGATATCGTGGCCATTAATATAACGCCCAAGACGAGTGCTAAGAGCATCTCTAATAGGGTGAAGCCAGTATTTAGCTGCCTATTCATGGAACGTTATTTGGCGTGAGCCAGCGTGTCAGTGAATCAGAACCCGAGCTCACCTTTATAACAAGTATTTTGGCCGCAGTTGCATTTGTGCCTGACTCGACGAGTTCCACGCTGACTAGAATTTGTCCCGTTGTACCACTGGGATCAGACAAGGGATTTGTCGCAGCACTAACACCGACTAGCGCTTCTAGCTCACTTAACAGTTGAGTTTTCTGTATTTCGTCGAGCCGATGACTAAGTGTGTTGAGCGGAGACGTTGTTTTTGAGGCACCAACAAGGCCCGACTGTACACCGAGGCTGAGGGTGATTGCACTCATCAGAATTGCACTTATAGCAATAGCGAACAACACTTCGATCAAAGTGAAAGCTGACTGCTTAGAAGTTGGAGAGAGTGTAAGGGCAACCATGTCTAGTGCAATGCTCTAAGGGTTAAGCGAACGATGCATTGCTGTATGCAGATTTTATGCAAAAAGGCTGTTTACTTCTGAGTTGAAGCAATTCGTTTCTCGATAGCTTCTGGATATCACATCAATTCGCCGGTGATATTGTTGATGCTCAGTACGTTCTCGGCTGTACCGCTTGCATTCGCTATTGTTATTGAGACTGAATCTTTCAGTGGGGCGAGTGTGTCAGCCGCAGATGCTCTAGAGCTTAATCGGCCATACTCATCAAAAAATATCTGAGTCACGCGGCTGCCATCTGCGAGTAGTAGAGCGCTTTCGTCTAAAACAAATGAGCTAAGAGAAAAATCAGATGAGACCACATAAGCGTTGTTAGTGAGTGGCGAGCTAATAGGGGATGTGCCCGTGGAATCGTAAAGCCTAACTTCATCTACAAGCACACTGATTGCGATTGGTTGGCCTTTTGCCAAGGCTAGTCGTTTAGCGTATCTGATTGATTCACGAACTTCAGACTTTGTTGTTTCAAAGGAATCAGATTGATCACTGCCGCCTATGCCCGCTGAGTAGAGCGTTGCATAGCCGAGTGACAACAAAAAAAGCACGACCAAAAGCTCTAGCAGACTAAATCCTGCTAAGTTTTTGAATCGTGCTTTTTTCAAAATTGAAGGTTTCAACTTACACCTGGCAGCCGAATCGATCTTATTTATTCGTCTTGATGTTCGGTAATATTTATAATGAACTGGCCTGTCTCTGGTTGGTATAACCAAGCTTCTCCAGTCGTATTTGCGGTCATGCCAAGTACCTGGTTTCCATCAATTGCAACAGTATTGGTGTTGGTGATCGGGTTGACCGGAAAATCTCTTGCACGCAAGTAGGGGCCTTGCGGATAGTCATCACCTTTGGCGTTACAGATCACGCCATCACCGCTGGAGTAGTTGCTAAGAACCTCAAAAAGATATGCAGTTGGATCAGTTGTTTTGTCAGACAGTGTTAAACCGGTACAAGAGGTCGTAGCCATGTCTATAGGGTATTTACCTTTCTCTGTTCGGAAAACTTCCATTGCAGAACGAATACCATTAAGGCTGGACTTGGCTGCCGCGACCTTGGCAGAGTCACTAGAAGAGGCAAACTGAGGCACCACGATCGCTGCCAGGGTCGATAGTATGACCACGACAATCAATAGCTCGATCAGAGTGAAACCGCTGAGTTTTCCTGTTGGGCGCGTCATGCGTCCTCCTTTAGTGAGTTCTGCTATTAGTAGCGACATCTAAATCGAAATCTGTAGCATGAACTCTAATTAATCAGTTTGATCCAGTTTCTTAGACGGCAGCGAGGCTCGAAAGTTAAATATTTCAAAGCGCTAATCGTGCCTAGCAAGTCAAATCGTTACAAAGTAGGAGGATTTAATTCATCGTGGTCGACAATTTGAAAATAGGTAAAATAAGCGCTGAAACAAGTCCACCTATCAACACGCCCATAATTAGCAGCATTATGGGCTCGGCGATTTTACCCAAGAGATCAACCTGTCGATCAATTTCTGTTTCGTAGTGTGTTGCCAGTTTTGAAAAAACCTGTGCCAGTGCACCTGCTTCCTCGCCAGCTGACACTAACTGTTTTACAAGATCAGGCATGTGTTCAGATCGTTCAAATCCGGCGCTTAGGCCTTGGCCCGAATCGACTAGCTCTTCGACGTCTTCTAGTGTTTTGCCGATTTCGCTGTTGGCGAAAGTACCCTTTAAGTAAAAAAGTGCATCTGAAACGCTAATGCCATGCTCTAGTGCTAAGCCCAGTACGCGGGTCATCTGAGATATGGCGTAATTGATGTACATCGCTCTGGTAAACGGGATTCGAAACAGCAAAGCTCTGAACGCTGCTTTCCCAGTGTCAGAAAATGACCATTTAAAAAGCAGAACAAAGCTAACACTAAAGAGCGGTATAAATACGATGCTGTTTTCTGTGAGCTGGTTGCTCAACGAGAACATCAGCTGACTGATAAAGGGTAGTTTGTCGTCAAGAGCAGAAAACATGTCTTTGAACTGTGGAAACACTACTAGCAAAACAAACATGCACACCAGGAGTGATACAAACATGAGTACGGCAGGATAGGTAAGGGCGCCCACCACAGATGCGCGTAGCTTGTTTTGTCTCGCTTCAAAGTCGACTACTTTGGTGATGACTTCTGGCAAAAAACCACCTTGCTCACCCGCAGAAATCAACTTTAGTTGTACACCATCAATTAAATTGGGATGTTTGCTCAAGCCATCTGCAAACGTTGCACCGTTGTTGATGTCTTTTTTAAGCTGGGCAATAACAGGGTACAGTGCGGAACTGGAGTTGCCAGAGCGCAGCATACTGTCCAGCGCGCTGTGTAGCGACGTACCCGCATCAAGCATAAGTGAGAGGCGCTCAAAAAAAGCAGCGCGTTCGCGAGATTTGATGCGTGCACCAAAGAGTGTTGAAGTGCCAGCAGTCGTAGACGTGCTTTTACCGTTGTCTACGCCGAGTTCAATAGCCATCTAGTTGTCTGTAATGCGCATGATTTCTTCGGGCGTAGTGACGCCTTCCAAAACTCTGGCAATTCCACTTTGGTAGAGCGTGGCTAGGCCACTTTCTGCCATGTGTGCGTTTAGCTGGTCGCGTGTTGGATTATTGGCCATCAATCGTTGTAGTTTTTCATCAACTGTTATTAATTCATGAATAGCCACACGTCCTCGATAGCCCGAGTCATAACATTGACTGCAACCTCGGCCTCTAGCTAGGCGGATATTCTCGCCGGTTGTTATACCGAGCGTAGCCAATACCTCAGGAGATGCTACGTATTCCGTGCGGCAACTTGGGCAAATACTGCGTACTAAGCGCTGGGCCATTACTCCCACGAGTGAAGACGATAAAAGGTAGGGCTCTATACCCATATCTAGCAGACGAGTAATCGCACTTGGAGCGTCGTTAGTGTGCAGTGTTGAGAGAACCAAGTGACCAGTCAATGCTGCTTGTACCGCGATTTCTGCCGTCTCACGCTCGCGAATCTCACCGACCATGATTATGTCCGGATCTTGTCGCAATACGTGCTTCAACATCTTGGCGAAGGTTAAGCCTACTTTGTCTCGCACCTGGTTCTGATTGATTGCGTCAACTTGGTACTCAACGGGGTCTTCGATTGTGACAATGCTTTTCTCAATGCTGTTTAGGGCATCAAGTGCAGAATAGAGCGTAGTAGTTTTACCACTGCCAGTCGGTCCAGTAACTAGTATCAGTCCGTGGCTGCGCGCCAGTTGTTTTTTGAAATCATCGAGTGCTTTTACACTCATGCCCAATCGCTCAATATCCATAACCGAGCGGCTTTTGTCTAGAATTCGAAGTACAATTTTTTCTCCGAAAATACCTGGCAGCGATGAAAAACGTAGATCGACGTTGCGACCGTTTGTATTGATTTGCACACGCCCGTCTTGTGGGAGTCTGCGCTCGGCGATATCTAGATTCGCCATAATTTTTAGTCTAGAGACCAATGCGGGGTGTGCATCCACAGGCGGAGACATGACTTTATACAGCATGCCATCAACGCGAAAACGAATACGTGTGACTTTGCGTTCGGGCTCGAAGTGTATGTCGGAGACGCCTTCCATCACAGCCCTTTGTAAAAGGCTGTTGATTAAGTTGACGACTGGGCTTGTGTCAGAGGCATCGTCAATTGCCGAATAGGCATCCGAGACCTGTTCAATGACTTCTACGTCATCGCCAGAGTCCAAGCTTCCGATGAGGGAGTTTAGACCCATGTCGTCGCCGTAAGCGGCAGCGGCACTCTCGTAGATCTCTAGCTGGCGAGCGAGTACGGGTATAACGTCGCAACCTGTTGTGCTGGCAACATGGTCAATGGGTTGTAGATCTTGCGGGTTACTGGTCGCAACAAAAATGGTGTCGTGCAGGCGAAACAGCGGAAGTACTTTAAGCCGTTTGGCGTTGTCTGGAGTCATTGCAGCACGGATGATCGTTGGATCATACAAGCCCGTTCTAAGCTGAATCAGCGGGTAGTCGAGCTGTGCTGAGAGATAACTTAATACAGCTGTGTCATCGATGATCTCTTGCTCGATGAGTATCTCACCTAGCTGGCCGCCACTTTTCTTTTGGCGGCTCATTGCTTCTTCGATTTGATATGGCGACACAAGCTGTTGCTGCACCAAGTACTCACCAAATCGCAGGCTGCCATCAACGCGCGCAGATGTATCACTGTCGCTGGTAATTGCTACGTGCTCGTGCATGCGCACGGCGCTAAAAACATCGCGAAGAGTTCTAGAGGGGTTGATGAGTGTCAGGTCGCCACCAGAGCGACTGAGTAGCTGAGACACTTCAACTAGGGCTTCAAGGCACTGGCTGTAGATAAGCGGCACATTGGCCAGATCTATGATGAGACTGACGTCCCATGTGGCCATGCAGTCTTCTACTTGGTGTCGGAGTGTCGAGGCTGCTTCGTCAGAATCTAGTGGGCCGTGAATGCTCAGGCAAGTTGATGACCCGTGTAACGCACGCGTGATTTCCATTTGCTACTTCCTCGCTCAAGAGCATTTGCGTGTGATGTGGGTATCGGCTAATAGTGAAAAGTAGTCCGCAACAGGCATGGGTTTGCCACAATGAAAGCCTTGCGCATAGTCTACTTTTAGCTCTGTTAGCGCTTCTAATACTTTTTGATCTGCTACAAACTCTGCGATAGTTTTGAGTCCCATCGCGTGGCCAATATTGTTTATGCCGTCCACGAACGTGCGGGAGACAGAGTCAGTTGCAATATCTTTGACAAACGCACCGTCAATTTTTAAGTAATCGACAGGTAGATTTTGCAAGTAACTAAAAGAGCTCAGGCCGGCGCCAAAGTCGTCCAGCGCAAATGAGCAACCTTGATTGCGCAGTCGATTGATAAAATTGACAGCAGTGTCCATGTCAATCAATGCCGCAGTTTCTGTTATTTCAAAACAGATTTGCTCGGCGAGGATGCTGCTTTCATCGAGTAGACGAAGTAGCTCACTGGCGTAGTCTGTAGTTAGTGTGCGACCAGAGAGATTAATTGATAGTTTGGTGCTTATTTCAGGATTAGCCTGCTGCCAATCAGCCAAGGCTTCGATGGAGTGCTGGACTATCCACATGTCGATATCTGACATCAAGCCAAAACGCTCTGCCACAGGCACAAATTCGCCGGGGGAAATCATCTCCCCATCTTTGTCTCGCAGGCGCACCAGTATTTCTCCGTGCGACAACTCAGTCCAACCTGGATGTATGGCATAGATAGGCTGTGCATAGAGCTCAAATTGATCTTCAGCAAGTGCAGTATGCAGTATGGGGATCATCTGGCGCTCGCTTGCATAGCGCTGATACTGTTGGTCCTTGCCGTCGAAAACTCTTATTTGGTTTGCGCCGTTTTGAGCAGCGAGCTCGCAGGCCGCATCCGCTTCTTTGATGCATGAATTTGATGAACCATGCGTGTCTAGCGGTGTAAGGCCAACAGCGAGAGATAGCGGGAAGCTTTGTTCTTTCCAGGTGAAAGGCTGCTTAGCGACTTGTGTCAAAAAGCCCTGAAGCCGATTAATAGCTTGTTCGCTATTACAGTTTTTGAGCAACACGACAAACTCGTCCGCCACTAGTCGGGCGACAATGTCTGTCTCGCGGAAGTACTCGTTGAGCAGTCCGGAAAAATGCTTTAGCAATAGATCGCCAGCTACGTAGCCGCCGTGATCGTTGACGATACTGAATCGCTGGATATTGATGTACGCGATGACACTGGGGTTCATTTCTGAGCCGAGGTCGATAAGAGACTGCAGCGACTTTTCAAAGCCCGAACGATTCAATAAACCAGTAGTTGTGTCGTGGTGTTTTAGTAGATTGCCTGTGATTTCACTGGCGATGTTGGTCGCAATCCTGGAATCACTGTTGAAAAATCTTTCCTTTTTGTCTGACCTGAAAAACCACAGTCCACCTAAAGAGTTGGAAGGGCTTGGCTGCAAGGGGGTAAAAACTGCATGGAAATTTTCAATAGGGCCACGGTCTTGCGTATCGGCGCTTGTGTTCATGACCACAGCAACCTGTGTGTCAGCATATTTTGCCGATGCTTCTCTCAATACAGAGATATATTCACGCTCGCTGTAGAGTGGCGTATCGCCTTCCTCATGCGCAGCGTAGAACATACCAAAATCACTTTGCATAGCTATGGCGTGATCAAGGTTTAATTTGTTAACACATTCGGCCAGTAGGGCCTCTATTTGGTCGGTGTCGTTGTTGCGATCGTTGTTGCTCTTGTTGGGCTTGTATAGAAGATTGAGTTCTTCATAACGTTCTGAGAGCTCATTCGCCATCTCGTCAAGTTCACGCACAAGTGCGCATTCCTGAGACCAAGTTTCTACAATCTGCTGCAGCGCTTTTAGTTTTGATTCTGGTATCGCACCGTGCCAATAGATTTCTACTTTTGCTAGTGGCTGATGCTGTTCGTCAATGATGGTGATTTCTTCGCCCAGATCGAGATTATCTAAGTTGAGCTGTGGGGCTTGCCAAATTTTTTCCCCGTCTGGCTGCAGCAGGCACAATGTACCTTCTTCACCGCAAATATCGGTGATGATTGGTTCTGCTCGCTGTAGCTGATCTGGTGAAATAGGGTTCAACGTTCTAAGCCTGTAGTTCTGACAGCAATTCAATCATGCGAGACATGCTGACGGGTTTCTCGTAAAAATGTACTTTGCCTTTAAATTGTTCTAACCATGAATCCATTGATTGATCGTATCGGCCAGAGATAATCAGTATCTGCGGTATGTCGTTACCAAGTTCTGAATGCAATTCTTCACACAAGGTCAGACCATTCATCACTGGCATTTCGATGTCAGTAAAGATGAAGTCTGGTTTTTCTGCGCGAACAGCTTCCAAAGCTTGCTGACCATGAGCTGCTGTTGTGACGTCATAGCCGTGCCTTCCTAGACCCGATTTCATAATTCTGATGATGTGTGGTTGATCATCAACTATCAGTAAACTTGGCACTTCAAGCTGCCTCTCGTGTCAACGCTGCAGATTTGTTTAAGGTTAAGGTGAAAGCGGTGCCTTTACCTTCAGTGGATGTTGCGGTTAGGCGACCGTCATGCTTTGAGATTATTTCTCTAGCTAATGACAGACCAACACCGTGTCCATCCTTTCCCACGTTACTCGCGCGATAAAATTTGTCAAAAATAAAGGGTAATTCTTTTTCTGGTATGCCTACACCCGTATCGGTAATGGAAATAGTTACCGTATCGTCGTCTTCTTTCATGTCGACGGTGAGTGTGCCTTGATCGCGATTGTATTTGACCGCATTACTGAGCAAGTTGTTCAATGCTACAGAGAACATTGTTTTATCTAGGAATACACCCTGCATGGCATTGGGGATATTGGACACCAGAGTAATCTGGCGCTCAACTAAATTAGGTTCTATACGCTCCAAGCAGTCGTTTAACAACTCGGGTAATCGCACTCGTGTGCGGTCAAGGTTGAGACTACCTGTTTCAATACGCGTGGCGTCGAGTAAGTTTCGAATCAACGAATCAATACGTTCTATTTCGTCACCAATGACGTTAGCGGCATCTAGGCGAATCTCGTTATCTTCGCCCTCAGGTCCACGCAATGTCTCTGCAAACAGATTCATAGTATGGAGTGGTGTTTTCAATTCGTGCGAAAAGTTGGTAACGAAATCCCCGCGTGCTTTCTGTGCTTGCACAGCATCAGTCGAATCATAAAAACAGGCGATCCCTGCTCCTCCTGATGATTCGATGAGGTCCCGTATCTCTACTTTCATCCAACGATTCGGTCGTTGGGGGTGGCTAACTGTAAGTTGATTGACACTGTGCTTCTTTTTCAACAAACGTTGCGAAAGGAAATCTAAGAGCTCGGGGATGTCGCACCAATCTGCTAGATCTTTGCCAGAAAACTGCTTGCTCTTCTGGCCCAGGAGCGGTGAAAGGGCCCGATTGGCAAAAACTACCTTCGCTTCTGCATCAAATACCATTACACCAAAGGGCAATGTGTTGAAGACATTGTCCAAGTGATTGAGTTTTACATTGACCAGTTTGGAATCTAGTAGCGCTTTGGCGCTAGCCGCTTGCAGAGCTTTTAGCGTCTCGTGTGTTTTGCTAATGCGCTCTACAACGCTGTTGTTTTGGGCGTTGCTGTCCATATCGGTGCTTAGTTCGGAAATGTTTTCCAGAGCGTTGTCTATGGGCGCAAGCTGCGTATGAATGCTACGTTTGTTCAACGCGATTGAGGCAACAAGTTGCAATGCAACCGTGCTTGCTATCGCTGAAAGTGTGCGGACTTCATCGCTTAGATTGAATTGTTTCAAAAGCAAGTAGATAGCGCACGCGACTACCCCTCCCACTAAGATCATCAGTAGATTTTTGCGGGCGAGAGCGCCCATAACCCGGGTTAGCGGGGCGTGTAGAAAAAGTGATGAGTTTGCAGCCATGCAGGAGAGCAAGCATGATTTGTACCGTTCTTAGGCTAATTTAACTTCTAAATGGCTGCACTGGTTTTGAGTTTACTTCAGCCGAATACGATTTTTGCAACATCTTGATATTTCTCAGCAAAATGGGCCGTCACGCCACTTTTGATCTGCTCTGGTAGCTCGTCAAAATCCGATTCGTTTGCTTTGGGTAAAATGACTTCAAAAATACTGCTGCGCCTTGCGGCAATTATCTTTTCTCTGATGCCACCTACCGCAAGAACTTTCCCTGTTAGGGTCAGCTCTCCTGTCATGGCTAGCCTTGGCTTAATTTTTTTGCCGGTTGCCAATGAGAGCAAAGCGGTGGTCATAGTGACACCAGCACTGGGGCCATCTTTGGGAGTGGCTCCTTCAGGCACGTGGAGGTGGATCATGGCTTTATCAAAGAAGTCTGCGGGGGCTCCATAGGATTCAGCGTGTGATTGGGAGTAGCTATAGGATATTTCAGCTGACTCTTTCATCACTTGGCCAAGTTTTCCGGTCAGTTTGAGCGCTCGCTGTGTGTCGTGTACTCGGCTAGCTTCGATTGGCAGTGTAGCGCCGCCCATGGAAGTCCAAGCAAGACCTGTAACTACACCTACGCCTTGTAGTATTTCTTCAGCACGAAAGATGGGTGCACCAATGTATTCGCTGAGATTTTTTCTATTGACGCTGACGTTACGTTTGGTTTTTTCCAAAATTTGCACCACAGCTTTGCGGGCTATTTGGTTAAGCAGTTTTTCGAGGTGTCTAACGCCAGCTTCTCGGGCGTAGTGCTCGATAATGTCCGTTAAGGCGGTGTCAGCAATTTTTAGTTTGCTAGGTGTCAGGCCGCAGCGTTCAAGCACTCTAGGAATCAAGTGGTGTCTGGCTATTTCAAACTTCTCTTGGGCAATGTAGCCAGAGAGAGAAATGCGGTCCATGCGGTCTAGTAGTGGCCGCGGAATAGTATTTAGTTGGTTTGCGGTACAGATGAATAGCACCTTGGACAGGTCTACTTTTAAGTCTAAGTAGTGGTCCAAAAATGCGTTGTTCTGTTCTGGATCAAGCACTTCAAGCAAGGCGGAAGCTGGGTCTCCCTGATAGCTAGAGCCGATTTTATCTATTTCATCTAGCATGATTACTGGATTGGCCACAGCCACGTCTTTGAAGGCTTGCACAAGCTTGCCGGGCATCGCGCCTACATAAGTGCGTCTATGGCCTTTGATTTCGGCCTCATCGCGCATACCACCCAGGCTAAATCGATAGAATTCGCGGCCAAGTGCATCTGCGACAGCACGTCCAATTGATGTTTTGCCTACCCCCGGTGGTCCGACTAAAAGCAGGATAGAACCGGTGACTTCACCTCGATAAGCCCCGACTGCCAAAAACTCGACAATTCGATCTTTGACGTCAGATAGCCCAGCATGGCTGTCGTCTAGAACAGAGCGGGCGTGATGAATGTCCATATTGTCGTCTGACAAATGGCCCCACGGCACGGATGTTACCCAATCGAGGTAGTTGCGCGTGACGCCGTACTCTGGGGAGCCTGTCTCCAGCAAGGACAGCTTACGCAGCTCTTCTTCAAAACGCTTGGTGACGTGCGGTGCTGGCGCTAGTGCCGCCATGCGTTCACGAAACTCGTCTAGGTCAGCAGTTCGATCGTCTTTGGAAATGCCGAGCTCTTGCTGGATTACCTTCAGTTGTTCGCGCAGGAAAAATTCACGCTGCTGTTTGTTCATGCGCTGATTGACTTGTTTGTCGATGCGCGCGTGCAGGTGTGCAACCTCTATCTCGCGTCGTAATAGCTTGGTGACCAGCTTCATGCGCGCCATCAGAGGCACAGTTTCAATTACTCTTTGCAGTTCGTCACCCGGCACTGTGGTGACAGCGGCACCAAAATCGGCCAGAGGGCTTGGATCATTGAGATTGAAATGGGTGAGGAAGTTCTTCACTTCTTCACTGTAGAGCGGATTGAGGTTAACCAGTTCTTTGATCGCCTGAATTAAAGCCATTGCGTAGGCTTTGACTTCCTTGCTGCGTCTATGTGAGGTGGTTGGGTAGCTAACTTGAGCGCGGTAGGGTGGTTTTTTCTTTAGCCAGCGCTCTATCTTAAATCGGCGTACACCTTGAGCGATAAACTGTATCTGCTCGTCCATTTCTTCGACGTGGTGAATACGTGCAATCGTACCCATTTCGCTAAAACTGTTGGGGTCTAGATCTCCCTCAGGCGTCTCGCCAGCAAACAACAATCCAATAACTTTTTGCTCGCTCGCGAGCGCTTTGTCGATCGTGGCTTTCCACGGTTTGCTATCCACTGTTAGCGGCTGCACTTGAGCTGGGAAGAATGGCCGGCCATAGATAGGCAAAATAATCAGTTTGTCAGAGAGTGCTTGGTCGGCAAGAATGAGTTCATTGCCTTCGCTTTGTAAAACTAGGTCGCTGAGATCTATGGTGTTGTCGGACAAATCGTCGCTCATTGCTGGGCCTGTGCAGTGGGGGAGTCAAAAGGCGATGATGGGGATCGCCACAGATACTTTCAAGTAGCTTGAGTTAGAAAACTAGCAAGTTTTTCGCCGCTTAAATTTAATGCACTTTTAATATGTGTAGGCGAGCGATATCGCTGAAGAACTTGTCACGGCGCACAAGCAAAACTCCTTCGTTACTTCTGTTGGAATCGCTCTATACCACCTACGACAGAGCTGGTGACTCGGTCTTGCTTTTCTAGTAGACGCAAGTGCGCAAGTATCTCCCCTAGAGCGAACATCTCCTGATGCGGGTCCATGCTCCGGCTGAACATAGGTTCGATCAATTCGTAGGCATGTTTAGGCGTGTCACAAAATTCGAATAAAGTATCGAGACGTTCTTCGTGGTGCTCGATCAGTTGGCGTGTTCGTTTTTGCACGCCGTAAAAAGGCAGATCGTGACATGGCAACGCGAGAGTCTCTTCGTCGACATGAGAAAATGATTGGAAACTATCCATAAAGTCGGCGAGTGGATTGGTTCCAGGGTTGTATGCAAAAATAGATGTGTTAGGCGTGATGCGAGGCAGTATGTGATCCGCACTGAGCAGTAGTTTGTCCTCTGCGCAATACAGACACACTTGTTCAGGTGTGTGGCCAGCGGCAGTTATCACTTGCCAGTCGCGGCCGCCAATCCGCAAAGTGTCGTTGTTTTCAATGCAGGTATAGCGAGACGGTGCTCCGCTGCTAGTATCGCGGAAGTTACTTCCACGCTCTAGGTGTCGTGCCAGAGCTTGCTTGTTCATGCCGTTATATCGATAAAATTCGAGCTGGGTGGATAGCATCAGTTCGCTATCAACATTTGGTAGCATGCTTGCTATCAACCATTCGGTTTGCGCCATTATCAGTTCAAAGCCGTAGGTTTCACACAGATGGCCTACGAGGCCAAAGTGGTCTGGGTGATAATGACTGCATAAAATTCGCGGTCGTTTGCCTAGATCGAATGATGGCAATACGGCCTTCCAAATCTCACGCAGTTGTTCTGTGTTGTATCCTGTGTCAAAAACGACAAGTCCGTCTTCGTCTTCGAGCAAATAAACATTGATGTGATTGAGTTTTATGGGCAGAGGTAGACGCAGCCAATGAATGCCCGAAGCAACCACTTGGGTTTCAGCTATAGCAGGAAATGTTTGCCATGGGTATTCAACAACAATGTCTTTCATGATATTGGGTCGTCACAGTAAACCGCCCATACGATAGTCAGCGCAATGGCGATTGTTGCAAAGCAAATTGCTTTAGATATTTGTATCGGATCTGGCAGAGTAAAACTCGCTACATCCAAGTGGCTATTATTACACGCGTGGGCGTATACCGCTTAGCAAGAGCGGCTTTGGAGTTAGCGCAGATATGCATCCAAGAGCCGAAGACCTATTTGGAAAGGCGTTCCAAAGGTTTGAGTTTACTTTTGTTGGAGCTCTTTAGAAAAGCGGCAAAGTGTTCGAGTGGAAATTCTAGGCGAGAACTGTTGTTCACATAGACCTTTACAAAGGCTGTAAAAATTGAACACGCTGATTAGCGCTTGAGGGGGCTTTAGGAAAAGGTAGTGGACTTCTATGCGGTTCGGCTAAGTAATGTAGCTAGCATGCGGCCAGGCTCTGCGATCGAGAGCCGCTTTGAACAGAAGGAACTGTAACTGCCTTAAATTGTAAACAGCGGCAGATTTAGACTAGCCACTATTTTGTGTGTGGCATCACCTAAGGAGCGGGACCTAGTTTAGATCGCTGGCTCTTCAGTACCTTGCTCAGTCTCTGTAGCCTCTGGCTGAGCTTTTTCGGCTAAGTACCGAGCGCACACTACTCTCAAAAAAGAAGCAAAGTTGCGCTGCTCTAGCTGGGTGTCGGTCAAATCGTCGTGCAGACGATTGATCAACTGCGGTAACGAACAGCCTTGTTTTTCAGCCATCTCGGCCAAAACCTGCCAGAAACCGTTTTCTAGACGGATGCTTGTTACCGATCCACGCAATCTAACCGACCGCCGAGTGCTCTGGTAGAGTGCATCTGGGCTGTCAATCTCGTCCATTATTGTCATTTCTCGAACCTCCTGAAGCCAGGCGCTTCCCGCGTAGGCTTGTTAGTCGTCAGAACTGCCGCGCTTAGCGCTATAGGCAATTCCCTAGATGCTGGAACATGGCTACACATATGATTTATCAATAGATGTACCAATACTCATAACTATAGAGTGTATCTTAGATGAATCAAATTTTTTGGAACCATTGAATCATTTGCAAACACCAATCCCTAGCGAGTATGAACCGCATAAGTTCATTCTGCCATTACAGAGTGGTGCAACAACCCATATGGCCTAACGGGAGAGCGAGCTATTTTGGAACGTCTGATCGGCTTAGAGCTAAAAGATGAAGCAACAAAAAGCCAACTTCAAAGTAACAGTGTAAAACAAAATCCCTGGCATGGAACGTTGTTGCTGATGAGTTGTTAGTTGCTACTGTGTGCCATCAGCGGGGAGTGCAGTGACGTTTACAGTCAGTGTTCCCGTAGCGGTATCGTCTCCATCGTCAACAATAAAACCAATGACAATAGTATCAGTGGGTGCGTCAGCTTCGCTTGTGTATACGATCGTAGTATCGACAAGTGAAGCCCCAGCAGGCTGCGAACTAAGACTATATTCAAGAGCATCTTGATCAAGGTCAGCACTGATATCCGCTAGATTTATGGACGTTGTATCTCCTGCAGCGATATCGCGAACGATGTTTCTTGTTGTCGGGGCGTTGTTAGGCGCGGCACTTACGGTGACTGTAAATACGCCGTCGTCCGATGCGGTTCCGTCACTGACTCTATAGGTGACTCGAATAGTGCTGTCTGCATCGGCCGCATCGGTTGGCAGATTTAGTCTGCCAGCTGCTGTTACTGATGCGCCTCGACTTGGTGCGACAACGGAGTAAGTCAGCGTATCACCGGCGTCGTCATCTTCGGCCAATTGCGCGAGATTAACCGTAGCCGTTTCACCGGCAATTACTGTGGCGTTTGAGTTGCCAATTGTCGGTGCATTGTTAGGTACAGCATTTACGGTCACTGTAAATACGCCGTCGTCCGATGCGGTTCCGTCACTGACTCTATAGGTGACTCGAATAGTGCTGTCTGCATCGGC
>JAYJME010000149.1:0-33940 GCA_036873775.1 Costaria costata
CCCCCCCCCCCCCCCCCCCCCCCCCCCCCCCCCCCCCCCCCCCCCCCCCCCCCTGGCTCAGGTCGGTGGCCGAAGTGCAGTCCGTTTAGAAACGGACGCCAACGTAAACCTGCGGTGGGGTTTGCGCCGACTTTGGCGAGACAGCAGGACAAGTGTAACCTCCACCATAAATAGACCGCCGCTTTAGGGTTGACAATGTCGAGGAGCAGCAGCCTTCTTTACTGAAGCATGCTGGTATTGGAGATCACCTCTGCGCGGGTTGGCTTAATTTACAGCCCAGGTTCATACTTCCAGAAATAACGGTGCCAATCCCGACATGTTTTCCCTCTTGTACACCAATAGTTTCGAGCCTATTATCAACAGGAGCGAGTAATAGCGACAAAAACGACGATCAATGCGATATCATCCCCCGCCCAGGAAGAGTGCGCGGCAACAAAGCATATAGCCATGTTGTACACGTGTCGTACATCTCCCCACGTTACACTTCGGACATACTGGTATCTCCCACCCCAGCACCCCGGGATGCATCGTGTGATCTACGTGGTCTACGCTGCAGTCATCATTTGTTTTCGACATTGTTCACCCCTCAAGTCCCAAAGTGTTGAAGGTACACAAGGTAGCACCACCCGTCGGTGTAAAACCAAGTAACCGAAGGATTGTCAGCCGTTCACCTGCTAAATATGAGTGAAAGCAAGTACCGATGTTTGCGAATGGAGGGAAAGAGTACCCAGTGCATTGGTGTCGACGGGCCGGTCACCCCTACAGTAGGACCTACCCACGGTCTGCATTTCTGTCACATTTCTGGGGGAATTCTACGACTATAGGCTGGTATCGCACTCTTCCCGGTGTATGCGGACCACCCCGCCTTCACAGAGTGCGCACCTGCAGCAGCCGCGATCGTCTTCTCTCGCGTGCCCAGCGTCACGTCAAGCACGACTAGAGGTTTGCGGCGGCTCATGAACACGTACACGAACATGCACAGCGACACGAGCAGGGTCAGGAGCAACCCCGGGGAGCGTAGGATATACACCGCGGAGCAGGTGGCACAGATCATGAGGTAGTTGGTCGTGAAGAAGGCCATGTTGGCGCTCACTCGCTGGAAAACGGGTGAGGGGGGGAGGAGCAAATGGAGACAGTGGCGTCACAGGAACGGCTGTTGGTCAGAACAGGAAGGTAGTCGGGTTAGTCGCGTTCCGGCTGACGATGGGGGAGACTATCAGCGCTCGTGGGATCCAGGTTTATCAACAAAAAATGAGAGTTATCGTCTTATCGATTGCCTACCTGGTATTAGACTACAGTGTTAGCTCACAGTAGGAGAAATACCAGAATGCTTGCATTGTAGTTCGAGTATTGTACTAAATGTATCACCCACTACCGCAGGAGCCCGGCCTGCTCGTGTGGCCGATGCTGTCGTGACTCGTTGCAATATTAAGTCCAAAAGGAATGACAGACGGCAGATATGATACAATATTTGCTGGCGAGCAGGGTCTTGGCCGACTTCGATAGAGCACCTGCTACGCCATGCAGTGACCTGCATAGGGCCAACGTCTCGACCTCAGCAGGCACACTCATTATCGCCACTTGATATTGAGGAAGCGAAACGGCGGGCCGTCGTTGAGGCATATTGGGACTCCAACGGTAAATTTTGTTTTAAGCTTGGGGGTGCTACCGGTTCCTCGCTAGACATCGCAAACTAAGCTACGTTTGCTTCCCAAGCGTGGGCGTGGGGAAGCTGCAAGCATCGCCAACGGGCTAGCACAGCTGCTGCAAGAACAGTGTTTCGTTGCAATCCATGCACGGATATTCCTAGGAGCAATTGCCTGGTAATATCACAGGTATTATACCATGTACAGACCTTGTCCTCGACGACAAACTATCTACCGTAGTTGGCTTAATGACAGAGGGAGGATACATAAGAGTATTTTCTCGCTCATCCCTTTAGCCCTCAGATCTAACGCTAGCTCTTATTTATTCGTTACCTAGATTCTGGGAAAACAACCAGCCGTCCTCTCCCTCACTGTTACGGTTCTATCAAAAATGTAGATACTTCAGGTAACAGGTAGCAGTAGCAGTATCCCAGGCAGCAAATAAGTGTTAGGAATGTTAGGATGTACCCAGTGGCAAGTAGATTGCGAATGCCACATTTTTTAGTCTGTTTGGAGCAAGGCTTCTCTCACCTTCTTCACGTCTACTTGAGTCCATTTCGGTTGATTCATTGGCCCGAAAAACTGTCACGGGTCACACGCAATTGGAGGGGGGTGCGGTAGAGCAAAGTAAGCGGCATGAAATCCACTCCAAGGGCTGCAGGGTGTACTATTAATACTAGCTGTCGGGCTTGAGTCATGTCTGCACCCTGGAGCAACATACAAAGCAAACGACATACTGTATGATATATGAACATCCGGATTATAACAAGGTGCAATTGGTGCCACTTGCCTGTACTAAATATGTACTAGTTGTCAGGGTAGTTGCGGATATTATTACCTAACGTTTCTCGATGCTATTTTACGGGGAGGTACCCCCCTATATAATAATGAAATTAAAATAATTATAGTCTCCCATATACAACTTTTAAAACAAAAGTATATACAATGCTCAGTACGGCGAGAGGAGCGGTTGGTTTCGGTCTTTGGGCGGACATATCGATCTTGGTTCACACTCAGCTTTGCAAGCTGCATGATTCGCCCGTCGTGGTGTTGTACGAGTATATGCCTCGTTGCCTCGTTTGTTGGATGGGCTCAAACATAGGTCCCCGAAATTTGAACGAAAAAGTTGGGTCAGCATAAGAAGGAGCCAAAACGAGGAAGGGGCAGAGCTCTCGACCCACACAACAGATTCAGCCGTGCCCTTCAGGTTGCAGCCAACTGATGCGCATCTAGGACGATTGTCACCGGATAATTGAGGCCGGCCCAAGTCCGTCACGCGTTGTCAGAAATCGTTGGATCGGGCCTTGCGGCGCCATGGGACGCCCTGGGCTCGTCATCTAACTCAGCGCATGATTTCTGTTCATTTTCGGAACTCGTTATTTGTTGTCCTCCACGACATGGGCAACGCTAGCAGTGGCAGGACCGACATGACTCATCATGGTATTAATAGTTGTTCTTGTGGCTTTATTTCCCTCCGTGGTGGCCTGTAGCCCCCGATTGCCAAGGAGAGTCTTATCCCAGCTCTGATTAGCACTCTTGAGGTTTGTGCAAATTTGAGGCACATGCATAATACGCGTTTGTGATACTTTCTATTGGCCTACAATCCCCCCGCAAAAAACTAACCTGGAGAAACCCAGAAAAAAAAATCGTGCACTCTGTGCCACACTTCGGCACTGCTCCCTTAAGACGTGCGATATTCGCGTATTACCGGTAATCCGCGTCTCAGATTGGCGGTAACGTACATCCCTGGTATACTGTACTACAGTACACAAGCAAGAACATCCGGACCCAAAGTAAGGTGAAAACGTGAGGAACGCTTGCTACCAGTACAGCAGTACTTGATAGCGTGCAGGGTACATCCGGTATCAGGTTATGCTACGATACGATCTGACATTCATATTATACTCGTACTACTGCTGTACTCGTACACATTACAGTCGCAAACTATCCATGCCCGCAAGAGCCCTTCAACGCGTTCCCCAGCCTCTCAAGGTTTAGATTCCGGTCTGCTTGCACGCTGGCAGGCTGTCAAGATAGTAGACACGCACCCATTCCTGGCATACCTGGTATATTTGAGCGTGCCATACAGCAGAATAGGCCCGCCAACAAGAAAGTGCCTATAATATTAAGAAAGTAAGGCGGCGCGCATGCTATACTAAATCCTATATGTTAGCCTGTGCTCAAGGCTGTTGAAGGTGTCACAATAAGAATCTGAGGCTCACTCCAAATACGAAGGAGTTTCTGGTTATAAATATATAGCGGACCTATACTGCTGAACGTATCATACGCACAGGAGGGGCAGAATGCGATCGTCGTGGATTGTTCCACCACCGCCTCCGTGCTGCACTGCTGTACAGACTGGAGCCGGGTTCCATAAACTACTGTTTTGTACCCCTGGTACTTTAGTGCCAAATGTACAGCAGTAGTCTATGGGCAAAGTGCCTTTATACTGCGCGTACACCTGATACCGTACGAGTACGAAGTCACACCAGGTACGCCTCTATAATATGAAGACTACGCTGTACGTACACAGATTTTATACCAGCAACACAGCGGAGTATCGTACCTCTGCCCATTCTCGTACCTCTGCCCATGGCCGACGGTCCTGGACGAAGAACCTCTGAATGTGTTGTCCAAGCACAGCCAGTTCATCTTTCAGCTCCGACCCGTCCGCCATCAGGCTGCGGAAAGCAGCCACGGCTCAGCTGTGGCTTGGGTCCCAGCGCAATTGATGCTGCAGCTGAAGCAAGGTCCCGTCTCTGCTCCTCCGGTCTCTGCAAGCAAGAACAACTGCTCTTGCCAGAAGTTGCCTTGCTTTCTGCTGGAGAGTGAATGCCACAGCGTAGACAAGGATGTATTCTGGGCCTACGAGGGCAAAGGCTCTAGCAGCTGATGAAATAATTCAAATTCCTTGTGTCGGTGAACGTTCGAGGGCGCCCTGCCTGCTGCGAGAGCGGAGAAGAAGGGCAGAAGGGCGCGATGGCAATTGTTGTAATGATATGGAAGGATTTGGGTGCTTGATATTTTGAAAAGCGAAACGCGAAACGCCAAAACTCCAAACGGCGAAACGCCAAAACGCATGAAAAACGACAAGAGAGTGCGTGATGGATGATGGATGATGTGTACGACGAATGATGCTGATGACGATGGTGATGGGTGATGGGTGATGGATGATGTGCTCGTGCGCACAATGCAGTGCTCGCAGCATCGTACCGTTAGCTCGTAGCACCCAATCTCACCACATAACGGAACCACGTGTCGCACGTACAGTAGGCCACGTGATGCCGGAATCCCAGACTTACGACAACGAGAGGGGTGCGCTGCTGGAACGACTGGAACAACAGCTCGAACAGCTCCAGCTCTCGAATTTCTTCCGGATTCCTGCACCAACCCCAACAGTACTGGATGCCGCCAGACCTCCAGAAGTACCAGTAGTACCCGTACCCGTCCCCGCCGCAGCAATATCTCCAAGATGCCCGTCTACAAGGCTTGCAGCGCTTGCGACCCCCCTGACTTCTGCCCCACCTCTTCTCGTGAAACGGCTCCGCACGTACAGTACTGTAGTGACCGCACATGTTGTGCCTCGAGGCGAGTTTGAACATGCACGTATGACTGGAGACCCTGGACACGTGTTCAATCGAGGGGCTAAGGGACAGGAATGGGTGTTGACCGGTGACGGCAGAGCCATGAAAATTATTTTCGTAGAGAGCTACACGGTGGCGCAGATGTAGCGTGTAGGCGTACATTTGCCTCGAGTATACGTCGTTGACGGGCTTGCAATCAACCTATTCTCATCGCACGCAGTCCAGGCAAAGCATGCGATCGGATTCGACCGGAGTTCACCTTTCTTTTTGAAGGGAAGATAACTTTCCCCCATGGGGCCACAGGATCCGTTAGAGCTGGAAACCGTTTTTGGGGACGAAACTACTTGGAAATAGTGTGGCATACTTTTTTGCGGTAGTAAAAGGGTTAAGAGCCACCGGGCTTTCCTCCTCGCACCCAGTCAAACTGGCTGCAGTTACTTCAGTACCCCCTGTTCGTTTTATTCTTGCCCGCTGTAGAGGAAAATGGAATGTCGGTGAACGAGAAAAATGAACGCCTGTGGATGAGTTTCTCCCGCCCCCACCTACGGTAGAGTTGCGGGATGATTTCTACCGCCCTCGTGTCCAGAAGGCGTGGAGAACGATTTACAGCTGCTGGGTGATTTTACTCTACGTCCACTGTAGGAAAGAGTGTAGAGCCTACGGTATCGCTGCCCCCATCGGCCCCCCCGCCCCCCCCCACGCCCCCTGTGGGTATCAAAGAGATGGCCGCTGCGGTACAGTACTGGCTCCTGGGAAATGGAACGTTTTTATTGGCAAGTGCCCTATATCTGAGGTAGACATTACCACATTTCATATCACCTCACTTTAGTGGGGAGGGGAGAGGGGAGCCTGCTATGTGACCCCGGATCGAAGTTACGACCAGGAGGGAGCGAGAAAGGTAGGCCGAAAATAATAAATGGGATGAAAGACAAAATGTCACCCACGCCCGTGCGAGCTATTCGAGGGCAACGACAAGGCAACATAGCATCCGCCTCACGGGACAACTCGTCCCCTGCGCAGAATGTACAAGGTCAGAGCGGGGGTGCCGAGGTCGACGTCCTCGCGGGCAACGTTTCCTGGGGAACTGGTGCACATCGACCTCGCCGGGCCGTACGAAGCTTCGATCGGTGGGTCGGAGTATGTGATCATGTTTACCGACAGCGCCTCGAGGTTAATGCAACCATGCAGCCTGAACAAGAAATCGGACCTGCCGACGATGGTGGAGCGCTACATCGCTGGCATGAGACAACCCTGCGCATTCCGTGCGGACGTTAAGTTCACAACCGGCGCGTACGTGTGCATTTGCGACGACCGTGGCATCCGCCGTGAGAACACATCCGCCGAGAAGCCTTACACACAACGCTCCTGTCGAGAGCAGCATCTCGAGGGCGGCCAAGGCCGGCCATGCGGCCCGGTTATTTCCAGGTGTCCAGCTCGAGGTGGCCAAGAACGTCCGCTCCGCCGATAGTGGCCGCCTGGAAGCTAGAGGCAACCCTATGGGGAGCGGAATGCATTAACGCGCGGCGAACACGGCGAACACCGGTATGAATCGCCGCATGAGACGTACTACGGTTCTCAAGCGGAGTTGATGATACTTGCCTTTTTTCAGCCCGGTTACATGCGGGTGATGCGTGACCAGGAGTCTCATGCCGCAGGTAGTCGCCTGCTCTTACCTCAATGGCGGGAACAATCACTCATCTGACTGCTCCAAGGTGTTGAAGGCGTCTACCGGTGCGATATGATACTCGCGTGACATGACGTGGGCGCACCCTCGCACCCCGCTGGTGGCGCCTCCGCAATCAGTGGGGGGGGGGGGGGCGGGGGACTTCGTCCGCTGCTGCGCCGACGCCACCGCAACTACCGGATGTGTCGTATGTGCCAGCGGATGCCGCGCCACCGTGTGCTGCATCGCCCCCTACCGCACCGTCGCCGACACCGCCAACGCCGCCGCCTCCAACGTCTGTTGGATCTCCGCCCCCACCGCCACCGTCTGTCGAGCCTTTGCCGGACGCGTCGTCACCTGGAGTGCCACCGATAGCACAGCATGCTTCCCGGGAGCTTGGGGTTTACGAGGATGTGCGGATGCCGGGGCGTACAAGACGCCAGAACCAGGTTATTCGCGATAAAAAGGGCCTGCTGGCGGGTGGGTCGGAGCATGCTCTCAATCATCACCTTGGGAGTCTATCCATGATTGGTCGCACTGCATTTGTGTGAATGATGGTTGAACGTATGGACATCGAATATTTGGGCCGGATGGTACTTGTGGAGAATCTTGGTGAGCTACGTTATTACAGTGGTTGCCAACTTCCCAGGGACCGGCCACACTGTTTGCTGAAGATTTTGCTGAAGGCTTTCGCCGGTTGTTTAGTGGAAAGGTTTAGTGTGGTTGGCAAGAAGAGCATCCCGATGCCTGTTGGGAATAAAGCTGGAGCATTTCAGCCAGGATGAGCCCGTGAGGATCTGGCGTTCGTGAATTGATTGGTTTCCTGATGTGGCTGGCTACCCAGACACGTCCAGACATTGCGAAGGATACAGACTTCGCGAAAATGGCGACTGACAGGAGATCCGTTATGGGAGGAGCAATAATGTGTGGGGTTACTTGTGTGTGCTGGTTTTCTATATCTCAGAAGTGCGTTACGCTTTCAATTATAGATGCAGAGTACGTTGCGTTGGCGGAAACTATGAAGGTTTTGCTCTTTCTGAAGAAGGGTTGGTGTTTTATGTTGTCGGGATTGGGTACACCGTGTGTGCCGGCGTTCCAGGATCATACAATGAGGGTGCTGTGCAGCTCGCACGAAACCCCGTGACCAATTCGAACTCGAAGCATTCCACAGTTTCAGGTTCTCCTACGGCCCTTCCCGTAGGACTTCTCACGGGTTCCCATGGTATATCCCACACTCCATCACATGGGGTTTCCTGTAGGACGTCCCAAATGGGACTTTCCGTGGGTGCACAGAAGTCTCACGGGAAGCCACACGGGAAGTCCCATGGGATCCCAAGGGGCTTATTCCGGGACCCCAGGGAACATCCCATGGGATCCCATGGGATCCCATTGGACGTCTAATGGAACGGAGCGAGTTCCCATGTGACTTGCTGTTGGATCTCGTGGGCCTTTCCGTAGGAGAGACAAGGTCCAATGGGGGTCCCATGGGACGCAGGATACACTCCACGGGTATTCCCGTGGGCCGTCCCATGTTAAGTCCAATGGGTACAAAGCTAATTCCATGGGAAGACGCGTGCTACAATAGAGGTTGCACCTTTTGGCTTTTTTATTTCTGAATAACGGGGCCCCTTAACCCAATACCGTCCGAATGTCATTCTTGATTATTGTTTAGCAACATGATTGTTTTAGATGCCTAGTCCATAGGTGTGCTCATCGGGCTGCCCTTCCAGTTTACTCAAAAACAGTTGTCGGGTGTGATATGGAGCTACTAAGGGGAAGAGCCTCAGAAAAACAGTTGTCGGGTGCACCTCTATTGTAGCATGGATCGGAAGTTCCATGGGCCTTCCCTGGGCCTCCCCATGGGAAGCGATAAGTCTCATGAGACGTCTCATGGAAAGCTCGACGTATCTTATGGGACGCACGATGCATCCCACGGGGCCTCCCATGGGAAGCCTTATGGGTACGCAAGGAATCCCATGGGAAGTGCCATGGCAGATGAAAAGTCCCACGGGACACCCCATGGAAAGCCCCATGGGAAGCTCGATGCATCCCGTGAGAAGTACGATGTGTACCATGAGACGTCCCATCGGGATTTTTATGGGTACCGCGATTCATCCATTTGAAGTCCCATGGGAAGTCTCATGGCACCCCAAGGGAAATTTCACGGGACCCCACGTGGGACATCCTATGTAACAGCCCATGGGATCCTATGCTTCCCATGGGAAGTCCCACGAGTCTCATGGGAAAGCATAATGCCTTCCTATAGGCTAAGTCTCACGGGAAAACAATGCATCCCAGTGTCTTTTTCATTGCACTTTCCGCTTCCTATACGTAGCACCTCATGGGAAATCCCACGTGAATACAATGCATCTCATGGGTTCCCAGGAGATCCAGGGGAAGAACAATGAAGCTCACGGGAAGTCCGTTAGCCTGTGTAGGCTGCCTTTGAGGTATGACCAGGCTCCTCCAACCTAACATCGGTTGACACGCCACCCTCGAATGCAGTCTAGCCTGATGTGTCACCCTCCAACGCACTTACTGGGGAGCTCTAGGGGTTAGGATCAGGGTTAGGTCTAGGGGTAGGGTCAGGGTTAGGGTAGGTGTTCTCGAACGGCAAAGGTTCAAATGACGAGCACAGGTTTTAATGGTAGCCAATATCAATTGTTTGTTGTTTTTATAACGCATCGCTAAAATCATGTCCGCGGTCACAGGACAGGCTCCAATAATTCTGGAGTGGAAGAAGGCCTCGGGAAAGATAGAAATAAAAACATGAATAATACGCATAAAAACTCAAGCAACCGTACACCTTACGCTCGCACTTTAGGGGAAAAATAAAAAAAGAAAGGAAATCAGCGTACGTACATATCAGATACATCCGTTGTTCAACTGGCAACAGGACACCGAGGCGACCGCATAATACCAAACAGAAAAAAGAAAAAGAAAAGGAAAATAAAGCAAAACGAAATGAACCAAACCAAATCAGATCGAAAGGAAATCGAGTGAAGCACTGCAAGTAGCATTGTGCCGTTTCAGCCTGTCGGTGTAGGAGCTGCGTTCGAGGTAGCACCCGGCTCCTCCTAGTCCAGCGCAATCTAGGTTGATACGCTGACCTCGAGCGCAGTCTAGCCTGCTGTGTCACCCTCCAGCGCACTGCCCCATGCTGCCCATGGCACATCCTGGACCTCCAATGAGAAATCGCATGGGAAGCATTTACTATTCCAAAGGGAAGCATCACCCTCTCATGGGAGTTCCCATGGGATGCATGGCGCTTCCCGCGAAATCTCATAAGATGTCCCATGGGGCTTCTACTTCCCATGGGACGGCCCATGGGGCTTCCCTCGGGATGCGTCGTACTTCCCTCGGGGTGCATCGTACTTCCCATGACTTTCCATGGAAGTTCCCATGGAAACATCTGCCTCCCATGGACCTCCCATATAATTCCCCATAGGAGCTTCTGCCTCTCGGGACTCTCAGGGGACTTCTCCTAATAATACCAGGTATATATATATGTATATCATCACTTTTACTTTCCAGCTCATGTCCTATTACGGGGGACCATAGTGAATAGGACCAAATATTGTTAGCAAAAAAAGGGAAATGTGTAGGTGTTGGCGTCTACAGTAAGTAGGTTCTATTGTGTCTACAGTAGGTCCTATTAACTATGGACCAAATGTTACTAGAAAAAAATGGGAAATATATAGGTGTTGGTGTCTACAGTAGGTCCTATTGTGTCTGCAGTAGGTCCTATTAACTATGGTCCCCCGTAGTAGTAGGTTTTACCCTCAGCGGCATTCTGGACAAGCCGAGGTCACAAGTATTAATAGTGTCTTCCCTTCTCCCCCCCGGTACTGTATGGGCCTTCAATGTTATCGCGCCTAGGGTTCATTCAGCATTCCCACCGCTCGTCGATTTTCATCGATATTTTGTGAACTCATGCTCTCGCGCTTTCCGCTAATCAATGTGTATACGCGTAATATGCAAGAAAAAGTCCCGACGAGTGTGTATGTGCGCTCGGTGAGAACTGAACCCACGAAACTGATTTTGGTAGACACGAGGACGACCCACCAAGCCACCCCGGACGCCGGCTTTGCGTATTTAATAGTGTCCCACGGGATCCGAAATATCCTCACATAGGAAATACCTATGGGATCCCAGTGGGTCCTATGGGAACTACCACATAATCTCCTGTGGGACTTCGCATGGGGTTCATGGAATACAGTATAATAGGCCCGCCAACAAGAAACTCCAACAAACTCCTTAGTTAGGGCGAGAGCCTCAGGTTCTTATTGTGACACCGCCCTTGAGCGACCTTGGGCATAGGCTATTATTATATAAGATTTAGTGTGGCGCTCGCCGCTGAGCGCCATTCTTAGTCCAATTTTCTTAGCGGCTTAGCGTCCGCCCAAAGGTGAGCCTTACTTTCTTGTTAGGCACTTTCTTATTCGCGGGCCTATACTGTAAAGCATGAAAGCTCCCGTGGGAAGGTCCACGGGACGATCCATACCATCCCTTGAGACTTTTCCCATGGGACATCCCATAGGCACCTATGGGGTTTCCATGAGACGTCCCATGGGCACCTATGTGAAGTCCTATCGGAAGTCCCCATGTAAAGCGCGATGAGATGCCTTATGGCATGTCCCATGGGGAGCTACATGGGATTACCCGTGGGATACCTGCGATTCCATGGGATGATCCCATGGGACAAATGTGATCTCATGGAACACCCCATGGGATCCCTTGGCATCCCATGGGACGTCCCACATGAAAGTCTGATATATAACACCAGATACTGTGACTGCACCGCTGAGGACACTCTCGTGTGTAGTGATTGCCGCAACCACCGTTTCATGGTACGGGTATAGAGTAGTATCATTTGCGAATGGACAATCGTACCAGGCAGCAGAGAGGGTGCAATATGGCGTGATACGTAAACACCTGTTTGTTTCGGTTGACTGCCGGATTATTTGCGAGAAGAAGCCACCTTCGACTACGTCGTCATCCGCTCCCGGCATGTATGTCTGCAACTGGGCGCGCTCAATCGCCATCTTGCGAGAGGCTACCACGATGTCGTCGATGTGGTCGTCCCCGGGGCACAGATTGGGACACGAACATTCCAAAATAATTATGACATTCATTGCTGATTTAGGGTTTTCCCCGTGTTTTTTCAGCAACAAACACTTCGCGCCTCGCCAAAAGTCAACGAGAACAACATACCTGGTGTACATGAATTCCCAAAATCTTAAAAAAAAATGGCTGTGCGTTTCAAACGTCAAAATCGTTCACCAGGAGGTGCACGCACGTTGTTACGACAATATCGTCAATTATTTCCCACCTATCCTTCACGAGTTCATACGCCGAGACACTACACTTTTAATATAATAGGTACACAGCTATCATAATATGAATAGCGACCGAAGTACCGTATCACACTTACTTGCGGAGATCTGTTTCGACGAATTCTCGATCTCACCAGCTCGATCTCACTGCTGAAGATTTTTTTTCCAGCTTCACCACCCCACCCGCCACTCACTCACTCACTCACTCGTCCACCTTCAAGCAGCAGCAGCAGCAGCAGTAGCAGTACCAAACTCATACCTGACGCCAACACGATAAGAGCATCTTCGTCGTATCTCCCCGAGCCATCGAAGCACAACATCACAACAGAACCGCGAGCTAAGAACAAGAAGAAGGCCCAGAAGATATGGAGTCTGTCGCGGTGAGTGAATGTTGCCTGTTGTATGTGTTACATGCGCGCTGATTTGTTGTAGCTAGATGACGCCAGACAGGTCTTCTCACAGTCTGTGCGAGCTTGGAAAGGTTTCCTGCTGGAGCTCGGCTGGAGCCAGCTCTCGTGTTACACGCCATTGACGCTGCTTGTATCAGCTATTGTTTTCGTCAAAGCCGCTGTACAGTGTTCCCACCCCGCGCTTGGCTCATGTCTCACTCATAACGCTGCTGCTAGCTGCTGCTGTTGCTGCTGCTGTTGTTGCTGTTGCTGCTGCTGCTGTTGTTGTTGATGTTGCTACACTTCGTATTTCTCAATACCTCGCCATACTCACACTATTGATAAGCCGTGCCATGATACGTGTAGGGGGGTCGCTTTCGGGCTCAAATGTTTCTGATTGACGAGTGGATATGATACTACTACTGTAATAGTGTGCTCCTATCATCCAGTGCTACCATACTGTTGTAGATACTGGAGTGCCCCGAAGATCAATGCTACGAAGCCGGCGATATTGCGACAATCTTGAAGGTTTACGTTTTGTTGGTTATACAGCACTACCACCCACTAACCTACATAATAATAGTCTCGTGACTCTGTGGTCTACCTGGTGCGCCGTATAGTGCTATGTATGTGACTCTGTGGTCTACCTAAATAACAGTATTAATAGTGGGTAGAGCTATATAACCAACAAGGGTCGCGATGAGATTCGGCCATCCAGTACAAGCACACACAGCGCAGCAGAAATTGAAGCAGAGGCGCGGTTCGGGCGGCTCCATTTTGCGACATGTCACATGTCACACGTCACACGTCACACGTCACATGTCACATGTCACATATCATAGTCACATGTCAAACTGTCACATGTCACATGTCACATTTCAAACTGGGTGCGTGCGGCTGGGCGGCTGATGTCCTGCTGCTTCGTGTTGTGTGCTGATGATGCGGCATTTTTTTTTAATCAAAATCATATTTTTTTGGAAAAATAAAATAGGCACGACCGGTAGAGATCTTTTGGGGCGCACGGCGTACCAGGTGCCTGGCACGTCGTATTATAATGAGGCAAGGCCGATAGAGCGAAACGACCTAGGCCGTTTTTTGTAATGTGGCAAAAACAGTCTCTTCATTGCGGGGTGCGTACAGGCTTCCATTATTTAAATAGTCTGTCTATCTGCCTGTCTGTCTACTGTCTGTTCGTAGCAATCGTGATTTTGTGTTTTTTTAATCGAGCTGTCTGTACGTGGCCGATTTCCACAAACAAACCCCCCGTCTGCAGAAGAAAAGCGAGTGGGCTGGGGCTAACGGTTGGGACTTGCTTTGTCGCAATGTGGTTGCGAGTTGCCCACGGTCGCTGTCTTGCGGTGGTTTTGGTGGCGGTGCTGCTGAGTATTTTTGTTTTTGCGGCAGGATTTTGAATTTTTGTTTTTGTTCGAACGCACACTGCTGCTGTGCCTACTGCGAATACGAGGCAACCTTCTTCCCTCGTTTACCTCTCTATAGCTCGAAAGGGGTCCCTTTTTGTTCTTTTGGCGCCGTCAAAATTAGGATGTCGCATTCGCTCGTGCGATCACGCTTACACGTAGTGATGATTACAATGATGATTACATGACGAAGACAGACGTCGTCGTCCTGGATCTTCAACATTAACTACTGTGCAGTGCAGTATGTTTCAGTGTGCCCTGCGAAACACCGGCTCTACCGAGCGCCACTCGACCTCCCGCCGCCGCACGACCGTGCCACGGCTGCCCCACTCAGCATTGCTACGAGTACACATCCCTCGGTATTCCCGGCGAAAGAAGAGGTGCCGCCGCCGCACGTACCCTGTTTTTTTACCCAGTAAGCAGAATAGTTCAACCTACTGTAGAATCTGCATGAACCTCACGGTAGCCCCCCCTATGCTAATTTATCATTTATCCTGACGGCTAGCGACTGCGCTATTATTGAGTTCAAATCTGTGCTGGTGTAATTATTGCAATAATGTGGGATGATGTACTTATTGCACAAAGCAAAGCCACCATCGATGGTTGCCAAGTTAGATTATTTTGTGCGGGGTGGAGAACCTTAATTCTGCACAAGAGTGATGGGTGATGATCGCAGCACGGAGTGTATATACCGGGTATGTGATAAGGCGCCCACGCGGCAGTTACATAGTACACCCATTGCTGTCTCTGGGCGTGGCCACACCAGAAACTAAACCAAAGCATTGGACGCTGTCACCCATATGCAAGAAAGAAGGCACAAGATGCCGAAGTCTGCTTGCGGTTCTTAGTGCTGTAGGATGAAGGTTGCCCTTCACTTCATGCGACTCGCCGAACACCTTACGGCGCTTCGGACTTGGTGCAAGCAATGCCTGCCTGGTTGGTGAAACCCGATGAGTTTCGAGGGTCTACAGTCATACGACTACGGCCATGCACGAATTGAGTAACCCCCCCCACACCCCTACTCAACATCGCCTCCGCGAATTTGATCCAAAGACGGATATATTTCCCTGGGAGAAATAAAAGGTGCCAGTCTCTCCCAGCAAGACAGTGTAAATGTAAATGTAACTTGACTTTGCTCGCAGGTTTTAATTTCGATACGCTTTAACACATGGTACGGTAGGGTGTGACACCATGTTACAGAAGTACACCATGTCCATGTTAAAGCAGTACACCATGTTGTTTTGTCTGAGGCTCCTGACTTGAGGAGCTCTCTACTTTTAGCATCAAACTAAAAAGGCGTGCTACGATAGAGGTGCACCGTTTTTTTTTCTGAGGCTCCTCATTTTAAGAGCTCTGAACTCGACCCAGGTATTCGTTTTGAGTCAACCAAAAGTGCAACCCGATTAAAACACCCATGTTCTAGGTATACAGAACAATCATATCTGACAACTTTGGGTGAAGGAGCTCCGTCATTCAGAAAAAAAAAGCCAAAAAGTGCTACCTCTACCTTTTAGCATCAAACTAAAACTGTACTTGCTGTACTGTATTTAGTTACTGTAGTTACTGTTGCTTATTTTTAAGTTGCTGTAGTTGCTGTACAGGAGTTACTGCAGTTACTGTAGTTGCTGTAGTGTAGTTGCTGAAGGTATTTCACGAAACAGTAATTTAGTTGTGTATCGTAAAACATGAACTAACGATATCGGGCAGTTCCTCGGTTAAGGACACCGTTGACGCATAGAGTCTGTCGTAGCGTCTGTTGCCACCGGCAACCGTATCATAGGGTCCTGTAAATAGTTGCCGCGTTAACCCTTTCCGTACTAAGCGACGGTACCGTAGGCTTCCGCTCCAATCCGTATTCGACAACTTGAACCTGGCACCACTCTGGGCTGAAACCTGCAGGGCTGCTAGTTATTGGCAGTTACACACGAGCGGTCCTTAACTCCAGAGAGATATAGGGCGAAGAGCTGCAGCAGGGTACATATCTCTGAGGCCCCGACTTGTGTTGGGGTTCGTCCAATGCTTCCGGGCAGAGGTTATCGAATCGCGCCATGAGGGGACCGATGCAAGTCGGTACAGGAGTTTCGAGGATCATGACAACAAGCACCAGGCACCATAGCGGGCACAAGAACTGTAACAGAAGATCTTCGCCTCTCGAAATACATGAAATACTACACACAGTACACAGCAGTTGAATATGCTGTGGAGTCCTACAACCTCTGTAATTATTCATACTTGAGCGAAGCTCAGCCTAATCCTGCTGTCCTTCAGTATGTAATTAATCGTCGCCGCCGGTGGGAATGGCCGCACAAGATGACAACCGCTTAACCCATCCTCACTCCCACGACCGGCCGCTCTATATCCGCAAATGTTCCCACCCGCTGCTGACAGTTGAGTTCGATGCGAGCCCAAGGCATGATCCGGTTGGTCGCCGTCGGGCTACTCGCCATGCTGCCCACGATCTCGGGACAACGTGCGTCTTGAAAGCTGATACGAAAGACGGTGACCCCCACCAAAAAAATTGACCAATCAGAAAACTGCGGGCACGAAATCCTTTTGTAAATCTGTAGGTTTTGGTGTCTACAGTAGGTTCTATTGTGTCTACAGTAGGTCCTATTAATATTAACTATGGGCCAAATATTGTTAGCAAAAATAGGTAAATCTGTAGGTTTTGGTGTCTACAGTAGGTTCTATTGTGTCTACAGTAGGTCCTATTAATATTATGGGCCAAATACTGTCAGAATAGGCAAATCTGTAGGTTTTGGTGTCTACAGTGGGTCCTATTGTCCCCCGTAAATGGGCCCTTTAAAGGGACCACCTGCAGTAGGTACCAGGTAGGTACTGAATATGATGCTGCTGAGGATGACTAAGGCCAGACTTCAGCCCCTTCGGCTGGAACCAAGTAGTGTACAGCAGTTGCCGCATTTGCCCGAAACACACTGCACGGTTTTTTTGTTTTCCCATCCCGTTTATTGTCTTCGCCCTTCTTTCCTCGCTCCCTCTTACTCGTAACTCAGATCCGGAGTAACGTGACAGCCCCTCCTCACTATGGTACGCGCTTTGTATATTTATCGTAAGAAGAGGTCAGCACTTTCTGCCCTCATCGACTCCCGTCAAATTTTACTTCGTACCAGGTATACATACTTTGTATGCTACAGTAGAAGTACTGTAGTAGTCTGCATGGTTGCCGCATTCTCACCGATACACCCTGAAATCTACTGCTGTTTTGTCCCTGCCAATATTTCACCGCAACTTTGCTCGGCCTTACAATATATGTCCTTCCCTGCTCCTTCTGCGCACTGCACCAACCGCCATGCCACTCTCAACTATAGGAAACCGATTTTGCGATTCTAATAGCGATTGCATTATCGGGAGGTGCTGCCAGGACAACGGGAGATGCTCAGGTAAGATAAACCGCATCGTTGTGTGGCTGCGATGAATCGCGGTCACATGATGTGCATAATAATAATTGCGGTAGAAAGCTGCCGCTGCAGTGCGTGTATTGTACGTACTACTGTATATAGACAGTGGCGGAAACGAGCTTGGCGCAGGCGAAGCCATGGTAGCGGCGGCGGTATCATCCCGCGGTCACAGTAGATCGTCCATTCCAGCCTACAGTACTTCAAATCCGCGAGGATGATCGAGGATGGCCCAGACGACCCACATCACATTGATCGAGCAATTTAATTCCCTTTCCGGTAGAGAAATGAGCACCCCCCTATATTGTATACGGGGCCTTGGGCGTCGCATGCGAGGAAACATATTCAGAAATTTCTGTACGGGATTACCGCAGGCACACCGCTCTGGTAGCCGCGATCTCACTTGCATGTTCTACAAACAAAAGTGCGCTAAACTAAGGTGGAGGTTCTTCAATACCACCCGAATGTGGTGGACGAGGTTCAACACAGCCGGCTGAAACTGGCTGATGTCTGGATTTGCTGTATTACTATTCTGGACGCTGTCATTGCTACAGTACTATTATTAATATTAATAGTAGTATTTGACACTATCTGACAACCGTTCTTGTTGCTTTCTGCGCGCTACCTCAACATCAACCAGCTGCGCGAACAGCCTCCGTGGAAGGAGGAAATTTCGCCAACGATGCATGCGAATGCATTTCTGGTATTTTCTTCCGCGCTCCTGGGCTATGTGGTGAGTCGCCTCCATAACGAAGCTTGCGACACTCGGCTTTAGGTCGGCGTGCTCTTGCCGTCTTTGATGTGGTTGGTGTGGTGGGAAATCAGCGGCCCTCCATGCCGTATGTACCGAATCGGAATGCTGCTGCAACGTATGCGCGTCACTAAGGATGCCAAGCAGCGTAGGAGGATCCTTAATGAGTGCAGCAATGACTTCAGTGAGGTACGATTATTGCGTGTACCGCTTGCCTCCTCTTAAGTATTAAACATTCGCTTTAGTATACGAAAAACACACGGTCGCAACGCTCGCTGAACTTGTGGGCTAAGGCCGCGGGCTTTGGAGCACCTCGGTGTCAGACCGCGGGTGGACACTGCTATGTGTAGTCGGTCTTAAGGGCGCTATATTCAGTGTTTGCGTCGCTACGACTGTGATCAGTCCCTGCTTTCCTCTTTGTTCACCCTTCGTGATACCGCATTCTCCGTACTGCTACAACAATGTACCGAAGCGAATTTGACGATGGGGCGTTTCGCCAATGCGGCACAAACCCAACCTTGAATCATCGTACGTTGATGTCATTCTAGCTAGCTTAATAAGTTTTGCCGCGGATCAGAGGGAACATCTAGCGAGGGCGTAACACAATGTTTACCTGGTGATGTATCCCGTCAATGCCCGACTGTAAGTCCGCGTTTGTTCGATCCTGACGATTCGAGGTACGCGTAACACTTAATGTTACCACATTATATATGAGGACGATGACGGTGACACTCTCACATGATCCAATTTCCCTCAAACCTATGTATCCCCTGGTCACAAAATATATTGGGCGTGCTGAGACTTCCGCCGCGAGTAGAGTCAGATGTTGTCAGATATAACCATGTACCTGCCATCATCCAGGCCCCTGCTTCTGGTGAACAATGATCGACTGCTGCCATCCCTGATCTACGAACTCGCTTGTCGCAATGATTAACGGTCGCTATTATTCTTACAGGGTGCAATGAAGACAGCGAATGCACGGGTAGCTTGTGCTGTCAGGCGAACAACAGATGCTCATGTAAGCTTTGCGCGGACATTGTTTATGCGCTTACAGAAAGAGAGAGGGGGTGCAGTGGGGGGGTGTACTCATATATATCATGCACGGCCGTAGTCGTATGACCATAGACCCTCGCATCCCTACTATACCGGGACGGAGCATGTCGGGTTTCAATTTGGTCATTGGTGACGACGTGTTGTGGCCCTGTGACCATCGAGCTGTGCAGGAATATTGACCCGCCCGCGCAGACAAGAGGTATACTCGAAAACAAAATCCCGTCTTGTCGGGTGACCTCAAAGCCCAGCCCTCCTCCTCTCCTCGACCTGGCTGCATTTTCGCATGTGTACCTTCGCGTAATACGGGAGGGGTATACCGCCTTACTTGTGTACTAATTCTCACTGCAGTATTTAGTACAGTAGTATACGAACCACTGACAAAATTGACAACCGTAAGCTCAGCTCGACACACAATCCCATGGGCTAGATATCCAGCAAATTATATTGTAAGTGCACATCTGATTCAAGATTATAGAGCGGATTTGTACAGCTTCTCAATTGGGAAGTCCTGTGAGTAAGGTGCACCAGCCACGGCAAGGTTTGGACTCAAAAGTTCTACCTCTATAGCAAGTTACCGGTAGGGCTCAAGCGTGCTAAAGCGGCGGTTCCTTTTGTGTGCTGCGATTCACTGCAATCAAACGTTTACTGTCGCGGTAGAAAACGGCGTATTTGCCCCGTGTTGGGTGTTGCTGAGAGTTGGTTGTGGCAGGTTTTTGTTTTATTGTACGGCTTCTTCAGCATCGTTTGGGGGCACCCTGCCACGTAAAAGGCGTGGGGTGGGTGGGTCAATATTCAGTGGTGATGGGTCCGTAGATACATGCCGGTATGGTAGACACACTGACGGTGCAACGTGCTGTTCGAGGCTGGGGGTTGTTTCTTCGATTCCAGGGACAATGTTGTGATGGCCATCCCCATGTACTCACATGTCTTGCTGACATGTTCGTTCGTAATTTTCTCGTGTCCTCTACAAACCTGTTCAGCGAATGATGCCTCGAGTGTTGCTCCAGGAGATGCTGCCGATGACGCATGTGAATGCGTGAGTGGGTCGATCGACAGCACAAACGACATATGCGGTGAGGCTGCATTCGCTCTGTGTGTCACACAACCCTCCCCGACAAATGTGTAGGTGGTGCATCGCTCCGTGAACAGACGCTTTCCCGACAACAAGAATGCTCCTTCCCAACGGTTGCCAAGGAGACACCAATACAGCAGTTCACCCGCATGGGGTATATACCCATATAGACTACGTCCATACCTGGTATATCCTTCGCGAGGTATGGGTATATCCTTCGCAAGGTATCGCGCACGTTCTGATGTCCAGAATTGCCAAGTTCTAGACTCCAGTCTGAAAATTGTAGTCAGAAATGGTGTGCGGTAGGGTAGCCAGCCCAACACATTAGTGTCATGCTCTCCGTCCTGCCCCAGGCTTATTGACAGGAGAATCAGCTTGTCCAGGGAATTTATCGTGCCCAGATCAAGCTTGGATAGCGGGACACTGGCCACCGGTCTAAAACAAGTCGAATACAAGAGCAGTTTCTTATATGTTTACAAACTCGAAAACAACAGCAGGTTCCTCTGTGTTCTTAATTAACAAACTCATACACAAGAGCAGTCTCTTCTACGTTTGCGGTTGGGCGGAGCCTTGTTTTTATTGACCCTTCCCCCCCCCCCTTCCGCCGGCCGAAACAGAGTGCACAGACGACACCCAGTGCGACGGCGATGATACCTGCTGCCCGGATCTCGCTCAGTGCGAAGACACCGTCGACCCCAGCGCCTGCGGTAAGAAGCCACCTGGGTGCGCTTGAGTCGTCCTTCTTTCGCACGCCCCCGAGCACGCGAGCGGTGGTCAACGACCACAAGCATTACAAGGCCTAACGCCAAGCATTGCTGACGGTGCCCGATAATGGCTGGTATAAACTATAGTTGGAGGTCAGGGTACTGCTGAAACATTGGCATTTGACAAAATTGACAAAAATAGAAAAAATGCAATGCTTACCACCAACCGTGGTAAATTGAGCGACACCATACATTTGCAGTACGTAACTGGTAATGTTCTTTCTAGTCAAATTTACCACCAGGAGTTGGTGGTAAACTTTGTATTTTCGATTTTAGGCTTTTTGACAAAGTTGACAATTGACAAAAACAAGCTTGAACAGGGCAATGGTGCACAAGGTATCGTCTTGGCTGATGCGAAAACACGTTGGCCTCACCCCGCCGTGCCTTATTCCCTGCCAGGTGACCCGCACATGACCGGTTTCCTTGGTCAGAAGTTCGACTTCACAGGCGAGGACGGCGAGTGGTATGCCCTGATCTCGGACCTTCCGTCGGTGCATATCAACATGCGCGTCACGGCCCCGGTCCCCTCCCTGCCGGAGATAACGTACATCACTGGCCTCTCTGTCCTCACCACCGACGCCGACGGGTTTGAACACACCATGGTCATCTCGGTCAAAGACCCGCACAGCCTCGAAAGCGCCTGTCCAATTGAACGGCCCGTCTGTCTAGCGGACGGCGCATTGAGCGCGGTGTTTGACGGGGAGGAGGCCCTCATCGCGCCTGGTACTGCTATATTGGCCCCGGGCGTGGAAGTCACCGCGGCAAACATTCCTGGCGAGTGCAGGTCCTTCGGGTTTGAGGAGTACTGGGAGAGGAAGAAGTTGGAGTACGCGCAGGGTGGTCGCAGGCTGGAGGAAATGGAGAGCATGGGAGACTGGATCCTCGGCGACCCCACCATGACTAACATGGAGGAGTGCACCGAATACGTCGCTGGCGCCATGATGAACGAAAACGCACTGTTTGACCACCAGTCGGAGCACGCGTCCTTCCGTATCGTCACTCCGACAGCGATCATCCGCCTCAGCCACGGAAGGCTGCACCAACTTGCCACACGCGATCCCACCGACCAGTTCGATCTCCCTGACCACCTGACCTGGCAAATGAACATGGCGATCGACCACGCCAGCTTCAGCCGCGACGCCCAAGGTATTATTGGCGAGACGTTCGTCCCCACGCGTGACGCCGAGGGAAACACCATCATGAGCGGCATGGAGTGCATCCGCGGGGAACAGGAAGGCTGTAAGTTGGCGGAGGCATATGATGCAAGGAATGGCGTCTAAACTTTCAATTTCATTTTTACAGAGATTTTGCGAGCCCTGCATTGGTACGCTATGGTTATTGTGGAGTATTAACCTACATGGTGCTATCCGTTACAGTTATACTACGTATGCTATTGGTATTTCCCGGAGTTTTCTCGTCTTCCAGCTGAAGCACCCGATGTTGCTGTTGCTGTTGCTGTTGCTGTTGCTGTTGCTGTTGTTGTTGTTGTTGTTGCTGTTGTTGTTCTTACAATAACCCATCGCTAAAATTAAGTCCGTGGTCACAGGCAGGCTCCAATAACGCTGGAGTGGAAGAATACCTCCAGAAAGATAGAAATACAGACAGGAATAATACGCATACGAAGTAACTCAAGCAAATCGTACCCCTCAGCTGAGAAGAAATAGAATAAAGGGCTCAGCGTACGTACATACATACCTGGTATTAGGTACATACTTCGTACGTTGTACGACTGACAGCAGGGCACCGAAGGGCCCGCATACTACCAAACAGGAGAAAATGAAGAATACAGCAAAACAAAACGAAAACAAACCAACCAAACGAACCCAAAGAGACAGCATCAATCACCCGAAGAGAACATCAACTAAAAGGCGAGAAAGCGAAACAGGAAAACGCAAAAAAAAACGGAAGGGAAATGAAGGGACTACTTACGCCCAGGGGAAGGCACGTATCATGACGATGATGGCCATGCCCATACGTTAGTCGTTTGGGCAGGACGCACCTCCTCGCCCCCTCCCCCCCCACCCCCCGCCTCCGATGTGTAGTAGGCCAACTGACGCGTTCGACGTGGGCGTTGACTAGGAAGAATCGAGCATCGAGACATTCTTGGACATCGATATATTCTGCATCAGTTATTAATTGTGGGAGACAAGTGTTTTTTAGCACAGCGTATTTGTAACCACACAGCGTCTCAGGTAGGCCTCTGAGCGTATTTATTCTGCGGTATAAGTGGTTGGTTTGGAACATAGCGGAAGCTCGTGCACAGCCAACAGCGTACCAGTGAAGCGTACTCGACGGGGTTATTGTGCTCTGGCCTCCTGTCCCACGATTGGAACGATGCTAGATTATCTTGGTTTGTTTGTGCAAGTTGGGAGTTTCTCAGACCGGTCCTAATGACAAGCTACACCGACTCTCTCTCTCTCATTGCAATCACCCCTTCGGCGAATGCTCGCCCTCCCCTCACCCTATTTATGTACTGACAACCTTCGAAATCACACCGTCGGTGAATGCTTGCCCTTCCCTCCCCCAATTTATCTCGGACACGCAGATTATGTGGAGGGCCCCCTGAGTGTGACCTTCGCCCAGGCCACGTTCAGCTCCTGATGCTACCACGGGCACCAGACTATGCATACCATAATTATCACAAGATGGGGCTGAGCTGTGAGCACCCCGAGAGCTACGAGCACGGCCAGACACGTTGGCCGCGCTAAATGGATCAAAATGCACAATTCGTCGCTGGGTTGTCTATGTTATCCAGAAAGCTGCAGGCGTTGCTAGGTTGACACGGTAGTGGGTATCTGCTCCGGGGCATTCAGAAAAACAGTACCATACCAATTCGAAGTGTATGTATTAGCACGCACGCCACGAGTAGAGTACGCTCTTCGTATATTCACGTGGTGCGACATCGCAGGATCAGTCAACACGTAGAGCTAAGGACACACCATGTATTGGGTCCGATGTGGTAGGGTTCGACTGGCTGGCTCTCAAGCTATGCCTCCCTCTTTGTGCAAGTGTCCAGCGCTTGCCCCGCGTGCTTGTTGTGACCCAGTAGAACTATCAGGATGGTAGTTTACACCCATTGAGTGGACACACCTGTACGAATAACAGCAGCATGCGTGTAACCAAAGCACAGGGCAGACAAGCGCGTGCAAGTCGTCAGAAGAGCAGTTGCACCAATTTCCATCGATGTAGCTACGGTATAAAATATTACACGCGACGGCGCGACAACGGGAGAGTACGACCAATACGTCCATGCAGAGGAGGCGCGTTGTTGGTGTACCTGGTATCGATTTTCATTTTTTTCTATTTATTGCGAGGGTGTGTTTGGTCGGGTAGGTTGTTTCGCGGCTATTATATTGGGGTCAACACTACAGCTACCCGACTACCCGGCTATTTTCTCTAAGCAATCAGATTGCGTTATACGGAAACAGGTACGTATGTTATTGGGGGGCTGAATGTGGGTAACGTATACCCGGGTATACCCTACCCGATGGCGAGTTCAAGTAAAAACACGGGCATACCCGGGTAGAAACCCGGGTGAGTATAGGGTAGTTGGCACTGCTAAATGCTACCCGGCTACCCGAGTGCGCTATCCAAAAATATCATGTTTCGAAATTTTACAATGGGTGTGAAGTTGGGGGGCGGTACCAAAGGCAAAACGCACCCGTTGGTAGGTTACCTGGGGCACCCCAAAGTACATACCCTACATACCGCACACGTTGAATTAGTGTAGTGTAATATAAATGAAGCGCGTTGGTGGGCAATTGAACTGGGTTTTACAGTAGAATAAGCCGAAACAAGAACCTACGAGCATCACTTAATGGTTGTGTTCGTATGTCTATTTCTTGTGTAGTTTTGGTTTGTAGAAATTGTCGGGCCCAGAGGAGGCGCGTTGGTGGGCAACGAGATTCTAAGAAGTCGAAAGAACAGGATAAATGTTTTTATTTAAAGTATTGAAGAGGTCGCAAGAAAGAAGGTGTCAGAAAATTTACGGAAGCATTCCGAAGTACAGTTTATTTCACGTCTGGTGAGACCGAGCATTGGAGAATTTGGAAAGTGAATTATGTGCAAGGCTCAAGCTACCTCAACGAAGCGAGAAAGCTTGGTGTCGAATATCAAAAGGGGGTCTGGTTGAGGCCGACTGTGTGGTTAACGTAGCACGAATTATAGCGGTTCGGTGTCTGGTACGGGGAAGAAATGGAAGGAGGTGGGGCTGTAGCTTGGATGTCGACGACGCAACGGTGTTGGACTTTGTCGACCACTGAGGAGGCGGAGTGCGTGCCTATGGGGAATTGCGCCAAGGAACTTTATCTTGTGCGAGGTGTACTGTCGTATCCCTTGCCTGAAGTTTACACTTTACTTGCATGAACGTTTGCGGTAGTAGCTGCTGTGCATTCTGTTGACCGGAAAGCAACTGGAAATAATAGGACGGCCAAAACCATTTCAAGTACACACAATACACGTTTCTTCGAAGAATCAACACGCTCATATTTTGACAGAGGCTTTGAGCTTAGTTTATTTGGAAGCATGCCGGAAACTCTTGCTGGGTATAAAGTAGTGGTGAAGGAGCATGAACCCTCAGGCCACTCACGAGACTGGCCTCACCTCGCTGCCTTGAGTTCGTTGATGGATGTGCTGGAGCAGTTTGCCAGGCTACAGTAGCTCCTCCATGCACCACAATGACCGACCAATACCCCTCGGGTTTCCAGTATTCCAGTTGCTGGAGCACAGGCAGCGCGGTCGAATAGAAGGGAACCAAGAGCGTGACGGACGATTTGTATGCACGGCACCAAGAGCGTGGGCACGTGACCGATGGACATATCGTTTTAACTGTGATCTTCCTTCTCTGTGCGGTGTTTTACATTGGGTTTGTGGGGCGTCCCCCAAGCTCAGGAAGGTGCTGTCTTTTCGGGAACCTAGTATCTAAACCTTCAAGGAGGAGGCAGGGAACGAGCGGCCAATGGCTAGAGTTTTGCCGGCGTCACATTCGCCAAGAGAGTAGCAGCCGCAGCATCAGCGCGAAGAAGGGATAGAAAACCCGTCAAAGGACCAATCCCCGTATACCGGTACGTTGTACAACGGGCCCTCCACGTAACACTGGTCTGGACAGTGGCTACGCATCGAGTGTAATCCTAACGCCGCCGTGTTGCACGAGTAGACGGTATTAGTGCGCTTTTATGTGTAAGGATTGTGTGTCGTAAATCAAGCATGAATCAGCGATATTCACAAATGGTACGGAGATGCATGCTCGATTTTATGTGGAGTGGGCATTGATGCTTGGTCCTGGTCAGGTTTTTCATCGAAGCCAGTGGCTGGGTTCGTCCCGGAGACCACGATCCCTCACGAAATGAACGCGTTTGGAGTCGTGAAAAGTTTGACGATGTATGTACGCGTAAGCTACGGCCTACTGACGCTCAACAATGGCAAGGGGAGTGTTCGTTACGGATGTGCTCACCGACAGTCCTGGTAGAATCGGGTGGTAGGTGGCTGTGGCAGGTCATCGATATTGATGTTTGGTCGATGTAGCGCGTCCTCTGAACAGGTAACTTGACCCTCGAGTCCCTCTACTGGTTCCCATCTTATCCGATTGTTGGTTCGTGTTTCTGCAGCCACTCCATTGAAGGGGGGTGTGGCGAGTAATTGCAGCTATAATACAGCTAGTACCTCGGATTGTGCATTTCTGTTGCATGTAGCCTAAGTGCACGCAGTGAAACTACGGAAGGAAGATATGTGTCGTGCTCGTTGTAAGGAACTACAATTTTATTGTAACGGTTGGACTCCTTGGTCAGCAAAGGTATTACTCATCGGACCGTTAAGTTCTTATTGGAAGCGCAAACGGTGGCTCCTCCTAACAAGCGCAATGATACACGGATTTTTCGATGTCGCTAGATCCCATGCGAATTACTTGTCCCAGGGTTTTATGAAAGTTTTAACGACATCTATCTCAGCTGTGAGATCAAGAAAAGCCACGAAACTCATATTTGCACTTTGCGTGTCTTGACCATATCAAGCACGCACGGTCACGGACTCGTCTGACTGAAAGAACAGTCTTCGTATGACACTACGGTAATCATATCGACAGGGTAGTCACCACCCTGACGCCTAGCAACACGGAGGGAACTAAGCCAATGATGCGCGAATATCTAGCCTTATGATTGAGGTTGGCTAGGTCTTATGTAGGGGACTTCTGAGAGTTGCCCATGTCGTGAGGAGCAAACGCTTCTGAATTCCGCAAATTAACCGAAATCACGCTGTGCTTCATACCAGGTATTCGATAGTAGATACTGGTCTACGGAGTTATGGGGTCCATCTTGTTCGCCTTCAGTAGGGATTAATGTTATACCTGGTAGGTGACCTATCCCCGGATGCCACGTCAAATGTGCGGCTCGCCTGCCCGGGGAGGTCGAGAGCAGAATGGTGCGACTCATGTATGTCAGCGGTCGATGATAACAATGATAAGACCCATGCATGTCAGGAGCCTGTGCTACTCAGCATACGGCTCATGCGTGTTATTTATGTCCGGTGTCCGTGATTATGACAAGGCCCGCGCATGTGTGTCGTATGGAGTACGAGTAGTGGTCTGGAGGTCCAAGGCTCTTGCTCCAACCTCAGCCTCTTTTCTCCTCTTCGCCGCGAAACGGCATGCCACGTAGTCAAATATGTTACTTCAAGCAATACATACGAAGTCTACAAACACGTATAAATGTCCCTGGGCCCGGGGTTGCTGGAGGGGTTGTAGGGATTTCTTCGAGAGAGCGAGTTCCTTCGTTCGATAGCAAACAACTTGAGGAGATCAGGATGAAAAGGGGGCCGAAACTGCGGCGAGTTAGTTGGGTCGGCAGTAGAAACCGGGAGGGGGGTGGAGCTACTGTAGAGCGACGCAGAACACGTACGGGCAGAGCGATGCACAAAAAATGTCTCCACTAACTGCCAGTCAGTTTATGCCACACGAAATCCATTACATTGTGCCCAGTTGTGCTGTCAGCAGTAAGTTGAACGAAGTGGTCGCCGGGTAGCTTTACCGCCCGCCGTCTTGTTGGACAGGGGGACCACTCAAGAAATTATTTCAACATTTGATTACATAATCACATGTCATGCCCTCTGCTCCCACTTGACACCTTGACTCCGCTCCGATCTGATTACAATCCCTCCAAACTGAGCCTGGGTAGAAAATTAGTCACCAGCAGGGGCCATCAAGTACCCTGATCGCATGCCGCCAACCACCGAATCGAGGAAAACTCGCTCCCCAAAATTTGAAAGTTCTTGTTTCAGAGTTTGATTTGTCACGGACTGATCCTGGAGCAGAGTTTGTGTCCTCTGAACCCAAATTTGTTGACGGATACCGTACCAGAAGCGTTTATGTCGCCGGAGGCCGAGCTTGAGGACCAGAGTATTGAAATTTCGTTGGACCAGAGAAATGCACAAGAACCCTTCTCCCCGCGAACGTCCTTTGACAACCCTTCTTCGTTAGCGAGCTACCATACTTGACTTGACTTACAGGAGGTCTTGGGGGTAGCGCGCATAACAAAACGCGCACCGTGTAAAATAATACCGGTGTTTGTCGACGGTGCTATCGGTTCGCGTGCCGGAATACATGTCATTGAGGGGTCAACTGTGCAGAATTGCCGGCGTGTTTGCTCGACCGAAGGCAGAATGCTTTCCCCCTACCTCAGGTCCACTACGAGCTGCTCCAGACTGATAACTTAGGTTGCAGCAGGAAGGAGCTGGTGAATCGCCTCTTATCTGCGTCGTATGCGTGTAGGTATCATTTGCGAACCGGTATAGTCATTAGCAAGTGCGACGAGGACTGAAGAGAGATGAGTCGACCTCAAACGTTTTTGTGGAGTACCTGTTGTGCTTCCATCAGAAATTTGATTTATCCTCCAACGTTCACTTGTGTATTCTTTAGAGTTTTATTCAAACCAGGTGGTGTGGTTGTGTGGTTACCATTTGTTGCAGATGGATGTCATATGGTAGGGAATTGAACCACACGGATGGCATTTGGTTGTGTTTCCCTTTTCAGTCTCCTTCGAGCTATGCTTGTTGTGGATGGTCTCCGGCTGTCCCTATCTTCGTGGTTTCTAGATGTGCTGTGGAGGGCCCCTGACTGCCCCTTCGTTCGTTTTTCTGTCGTGTTTCCCAAGTCCCTTTGGGGCTGTGGGTCAGCTCTGGGTGGGGGCTGTGGTCATCGGGGGACATCCTGGGTACATCCCCAGGGAGTTGTCATAGAGGGACATCCTGGGTGTATTGCGCGGAGCCGCAGGCGAGCGTCATCCCCCTGGGTTGTCATAGGTGGGAGGGATTATGTGATGGCTTCGATGATCAGGGAATATTCTGGGTACATCCCCGGGTTTCCTATAATATATGGACACCAATTTTGCTGGTAAATCGGATATGTTCCTGTGGTATCGTGGCAAGGAGTCGCGCTCTCTCCTATCTTCTCTGCTCTGCTCGTGGTGGCGGTGATAATAATAACCCATGTTTCTTTCTTGGTTTGTGTCGGTTGGGTGATCAGCTCGGTCGGGTGCTGCAGCGATTCTGTCCCCGAGTTGAGCTTGGTCATCTGTCGGCCCCAGTAATCATAGATCTGTGCAGCGGTGTTGCCGTGATCGCTGTGAGCTAGGTGCTGTGTACGATAGTCCTGTTGTGGTATTTTGATGTGGCTGTGTATGTGATCGCTGACTACAAGAACACGCTGAATTGTTCGTGTTCGTGCATTCGCGCCTCTTGTCGTTTCTCAGCGCCCAAGTGATCGGTTTTGCGAATAGGATGTAGATCGTGGTATTTGTCGGGACAGAGAAAGGGGGTAACATGATTGTTCCAAGGACCAATCATCGCCTTTTATTTTCCTTTTTCAATTAATTTTCCTTTTTGTTTCTGTAAAGACAGGCCCTTAGTGCGGGGCAAGAATGGAATAGTGCATGGATATACAACTCACCAATTTTCGTTGAGAGGAGGGTCCGGAGCAAGAGACAAGACATATTCAATACCGGCAAGTACGACGTCATTTTACGCCAAAACACCCTTTTTCCAAAATGCTGCCGGTCAACACACACGGCAGGCGAGGGGGGGCGCGGACTGGCGCAGACGACTTGTCTCTGTGTCAGCTACCCTAGCTCGATTCTGACAAAAACTCGATAGTCACGTCGAGCAGGTGCTAGAGTGAGAAGAATGGCCTCAATATTTGGGCCTCAAAATGTCGGCTTCAGTAGGTGGGCCTCATAATTCGGGCCTCAAACGTTGGCGTCAAATTCTACAATGATCTATTTCTAACCGAGAGGGAGAACGAAGGAGTGGACTCCATGGAATGTGCTGAACAGCAAATAAGGTGTGCGACCAGGGTGCTTGGTGCGCCCTGCCGACGGCTAAGTGTATATCCAGGGTTAGGTTGGAGGGCTGGAGTCCAGGAGCTGTCAGGTCGGCGTGGGTTGAGGGTACCAAGAGGGAGCAGGGTGTTTAGACGCAGAGTTCTGCAGGCGTGTGTTTTTTACTTGAATTTATCCTGTATCTATCTGTGTTTGACTCCAAACAGAACAGGTACATCCGTTTCTGGTTATGGCCCTACTTTATACCAGCGGGTACCTGGCTCCTGTTGCATAAACTCAGCAAGTCAATTCCTGACCTGTACAATATATCGTGTTGCGTGCTGTATTGTGGGACACCGGTTGTATATATCACAAGTTTGGGTGGATTAGCCAAAGAGAAGGTAGCCGGCAGGTCGTGTCGTGTGGCACCTTCCGGAAAGAAACCTAGAAGATGCACGTTTACACCTTACACGTAGTATGTATACGCATGCGCACCAATGATCGGCCTAGTATCACGAATAATTGAGTGAATTATGTTGCGCATGTGCAGCAGGTGTACGAGTTCGTTCAAGAAAACAGGGCCGTCGTGTACGAAGTAAAGGCATCCGCTGCACGGGGGCTGCCCAGCAATAGGACGCGGAATATTATTGAGTTAACTTTTCAATTTGTCCAACGACAGGTCGCACGAGAGCAGCAGTGCCTGCTTTCTGCCATAAACATCGTCGATATTTTTAATGTAGAAACCAATTGCGCACCAGCGCGACTCCTCTGTGACCTGCTATTACAAAAAGGGCGGGAGTGAGGAGCGTGGCAGACGCTCCTAGCTGGCCAAGCTCCTAACTGCATTAAGCTGTTGTGTTGACGGTTGGTTGTGGTATCATCGCGTTCTAGCACTGCTACGGATACCCCGTCCTCCGACCTCGCCTTCTGCCCCGTCCCCGTCCCCGCCCGCTACGTCGTCCTCGACCCTGAACCGGGGAGCGCGTGATACTCCAACGAAGCGCGCAGGCAGAGTTGTTCGACGCCCACTTTGCCGCGCGGCTACAGTAGAACCAAAACAAAAAACACACTGTACATACTTGTACTGTACCACGCCCGCATAACGTCACTCGGAATGCGCACGACATATTTGGGGCAAAACACACATCAGCAGCAGCAGAAGGAGCAGGAGCACCACGAGCAGCAACAACAACAGCACCATCAACACCACCACCACCAGCCACAACAATAAACAATAACGACAACAACAATAACGACAACAACAGCAACCAATAACACCACCACTACTACTGTACCGCCAGCCACAAAAACACACAACAACGAAAATAACAACGAAAATAACAACGACGACAACAACAACGACGACAACAACAGTGACGACAACAACAATGCCGACAACAACAACAACAACGACGACAACAAAACAACAAAAACCAACAACAACAACACAAACAAAGAGTCCCAACGAACGAAAATGAACAACAACAAACAGCAACAGAGCATGAACAGCAGCACTCCAAATATTATACTCTGTCAGGGGCACGATTCACTTCTCGTACTGGTTGAATCGATGGTTGCACATTCTAGATCCCCTGAACACGCACACAAATTTAGCACCTCCTCTGCTCCCGACCCGAGCAAAGAAGAAACACGTCGTACTGTAGGACAACGCCGACGAGAACTTCAATCGACGAAGGCACATACTACACCACACATAAGCCGAAGGAGAGCTACCTGCTGGCACCGAGGACCGCCGTGTGTTACCAGAGCTTCCCTTCACGCGTGTCGTCAAAGAAAACCTTTGTGGTTGCAGAGGCCGAAGTTCAAAATTGTGCAACCCAGATCACAGCTGCTGTAGCACGGCCCTTCTCGCTAAGCGGGTGGGCCACGGTTGAAAATAGGGCACTCACACACGGCTGGCCAACTGAAGATGGCTTGCTGCGCGAGCCGCGCAGGACGGGGATGCTATTCAGGCGTCTCCATGGAAACCGGCCGTGTCTAAATCGGTTCTGCTTCGGTCCCGCGCCGTGAAAAAATGGCCTATTCCCAACCGATCGAACACACCAACGAACGAGACCAGAAACTACAGTAATCTCGTGAAAATAAGGCACGGTGTGGTCACTTTCTGTTTCCGTTTCAGTGTGCTTGTGTTCGTTTGCATGCCCCCCCACACCCGCGCACCCCTTCACCCGACAATTATAGAAGGGGCGTTTCTTTCAGAAAAAAGAAATGCTCACACTTCTTCTAGAAATCAACTGCCCACCAATGCGGCTCGTCTGGGGACCTTCAACTACTTATTTCAAAATGAGCATTTCACAAACACATACCAGGTATTTAATAGCGTTCCTGTGGGAACCAATTACTCGCGAACGGGCCTGTGACACTTGCAATTGCTGCCCTTAACAAACAACCGTGTACCTGGGATATTATTCCTTCCCATCTTTAGGCAGCGTCAAGAAGCCCAGCCAGTGTCTGTTAACGCGCCTCTCCCCTAAGAATTTTCATAATGTCCATACAAACAACAAGTATGTTTCTTTGATCTAGAAACCGATTGCCAACCAACGCACCTCCTCTGCATGGACATACTGTTTCTACCGTTACTGCTTGCTCAATTGCAATACCTGGTACGTAGCTACGTCGACTGCATTCGTTAAAGTGTTTTCTTATGTTTTCGTAAAGACATTCACGCGCTTGCCCGCCGTTGTGTTTTGGTCATCAGGTAGCTCAAATTTCTGCTCTACTTCTACAAATCGCGGTATACTCGCACTCTTCGAGCACGGTGTACTACTACTCTGGAGAGTGCATAACGCATCACAACAAGCAGATGGCAGACACATGCTCGGCACTCGCGCAAAAGAGGGAATCATCTCTCGACTAACCGCCATATCAAGTTCTACTACATGATATGAGGCACGGGTCTGGTCTAAGATCTCTGCGTGTCGACTGACCTTCCACCGCCGAACTGCGTGAATATGTGAAGAGCACTTTATGAGGCGTGCACATACACCGACAGCTCGGTACTGTACTGTTTTCTAGATGCCTCAACTCAAATATTCACGATCTCCATCTGCCATATTATATGCAATTCGTCATGGCGTTCTGGAGAACAAAAGCAATCCGGGCATGCACTTGTGCCCTGTCGGCCGGAATGAACCCGACGACTAGACATTTGGTACCGCTTCTCGCAGCCACCGTTTCTGGAGGGGAACGAAGCCGTCGGGTTGCTCGAAGCTCAGCCGCATTTTGTCAACGAATGAGGAGTTGCTACCCGTGGTATCGCTAGGAGCTGAAAGCGGCCTGTGCGAAGGTTGGACCCAGTGGTCCCTCCACATAATCTGTGTGTCCGAGATTGGTTGCGTACATTGGGGGGGGGACGGGTGAGCATCACTGAGAAGATGATTGCGGTGGAGATTATGTCGTTGAAAATCTGAAAAAAAATGAAGGATTATGGTCTTGATGGGGACGTCGAATGTGGACAGTGACGAGAGTCAAATTGACAATTGGCGCGCAGCCCACCGAAGCGGCCACGCTGCTCGTTGCGCAGCA
>JAYJME010000150.1:9657-33925 GCA_036873775.1 Costaria costata
CCCCCCCCCCCACCTTCGTCGTTGAAGCGAACACAGGAAACCAAACAAGGAAGCGCCAGCCTACGCAATGTGGCTCCTTTTTGCAATTTCTTGTGTGAAGATTGCACCCTTGCCGAAACATTTTGCTGGCCACACAAAAGATAACTTTATGGGAGAGAGACAAACACCATACAATACAGTATGGTGGCGGAAAATCAACGATCCAAACAGGGCTTGCACATTGGAGAGCCCTGGTGCGTTCCACTACATTTCTGCGGTCGCGGGACATACTCTATAAAAAAACTCAGAAAAAAACGAAGCAATGCCGTTATCACCTGGGGCGCCCTCTCGTCGCTGCCGCTATCGGAGATAGACCCTGCAGCCTCCGGTCGGTTGGATGGCGCGGCGATTGCCATGTTCAGCGTTTGCCGCAGCGCCGCCTCTCCGACGCGCTCCCCGCCTCCTAGGATGGCAATCAAGTCCTGCACCAGAGGTGTTTAGTTTCAAGGTGATTTGTGAGCACACTTGAGTACTCGCATCAAAAATTGGAGTGGGCTTTTTTACTTGACGTAGATTTATTCGACGAAACCCACTGCCACAAGCGCACCGCATGCCCCCGTCTGCACCCGTTATGTGCCAAGGATTTGACACCGCATATCTTGTCTGCACACATTACGTATCAAGGACTTCTTGATTCGCCGAGGAAGCGTACTACGTGCAGTACTCACGTCTGTCGAAGACGCCACATTTGGGCCCATGGGTTTTCCGAACCCTGGGAAGCGGCGTGCCGACACCTCTCGGAGTGTGCCCCAGTCAACCACGACCACGGGAGAAGTTGCCTGTCTGACGTCATCTTCAAACTCTTCAGGAAGAATGGCTCTTTACAAACCAAAGACGTCGAAAAACAACAGCAGAAAAAAACGGGACGCGAGGGGGAAGGTGGCAGCAACTACTTGGTCAGAAAAAAAGAGGAACAAACATATGAAGAACAGTGTGAACGAAAAATGTAACGGCGCACGAACACGGACACTGCTTCCAGCAACATGACTGACGGTGTCTCCTAACAAGGCGTACAGCTAAACTCTTGTTGTGGCATCATGTTTAAGCAAGCGAGTCAACTCGAGACAGCGCACAGATTTTCAGGGTGAGTCCGACGAGTCATGCAAGGCGAACTCACGACAAGACTGAACGTATACCTGTCCTTGTCAGCTAACACCGGGTCTTGCAGTTGCGCCTCCAATGGTAGGCGCGGTCGAGGCATCAGCTCAGCGCGCACGGTCGGTAGCCGCTCCTCCTAATGACGAGACAGCCGAGAGAGAAGAGAAAAGAGGCCGTCGGGCCCTCTGCGCGAATGGATGCCGAGGCGAGCGCGGAACGCTTTGTTGGCTCGCGTCCGACCAACACTACTGCCATCAACGTTTCTTCGGCAAGGGTATTCGCGTGGGAGTTAGGGGCGCATCAGACGTGGCTCGACACCCCCGCGTCGAAACACTCTAACCTCTGGAGCATGGTCGTCCCATGTGCGGACCATCATTCCCTAGCAAGAAAACGTTGCAGGCGCAGGCCTCAACACTGCCGCTCTACTGCCCTCTCCCCTCGCCTCCGTTCTGTTATTAGGCACCTCGCGTAGACACCCGGCCTCAATCTGCAGAGGACGTTGCTTGCGCACGACGAGACAATGCAGCGAACAAGCTCAAACCATCTACCCTGCTCTCCCGAACAGGCAGTCACCCAACGTGACCAATGAAGCGAAAAAAACTGTGACTGTCTTCCATACGGGAAAACACGACACCTGGGCCTGTCGAAAGTCTTGCAGGGAGGAAAAGCCACTTGAATCCGTAGCGGCCGCCGCCGTCGCCACTTGGCCTGCCACCGCCGCCCGTCCACCACGGTACGTATTCACCGGACACACACAAGAGCTGTCCACAGTGTACAGAGCTACTCCGCGGAGGGCCTCTTTCGCCCTCTCCATCACCAACAGCTGCTGTGGGTGGTACGATTCGTCTGCGATAGCGATGTGGACACTTCCTTCTATTGGTAACCCCGTCGATGCTGTTGCCGCAGCAGTACCAGTAGCAGCAGCACATGCTGGTGAAGAAGCTGGGGAATCGTTGGACGCCCTGTCACCCCCGCGACCGCGGCTGACACTGCACCAGCGGGCGAGAGCGGCGGGTACTTCGCTTGCGGCACAAGCCACGGCCACCAGGGGTACGTTTAGCGCCTGGTTAACCAACGTAGAGCATATGACGGCAGTGGAGCGCTCTGTTATTATTAGATCTTAGAGCATGAACGGAAGCCGAACACGAAAGCGGACATGACAGTGTGATATTCCGCCTCTACTTCAAGGCGCAGTGCGGCCTATAGCGGCCCTCTATCAACGGTAGAGCTTGGCGGTGACTACGGAGTAAAGAGCCAGAATCATTATGCGTATTTTGCAGTTCGTTTCCCATCTCAGATTTGGGACGACAACATACCCGAAGCGCTTCCTCCATCTCGCAAAGCGCACTCGCTTCCACAGCCGTACGAAACGGCATTCGCTGCTCCACGCCGTGCGCTCCATCCGCGCCCCGTGCGCGCTCGGTGGATAAGTGGCGAGTAGGAGCAGACCGTCCGATCGCAGGGTCCACAAATGTCACCGCCTGCAGAAGAGCGAGACGAGAACAGCAGAGAGCAAGCGACGGAGCCGCGTAACCGGGGTGTAGAAAGCATAGCTCCATAGTAAAGGGGCGCGTGTTGGGGTTCGTGGTTCATCGGCTGCACCATGATCAAACCCGCTACGTCTGTTGTTCCTCCTACTGTTGTTCCTCCTAAATTAGAAAAAAAATGAGGGTAGAGAAAGGTGAGTTGGTGAAGGCGTAATATTCAAGACAGTGGCGTCTCACTAGGGGTGTGGGATGTGCCTCTGAAGCTTCAACTTGGAAATATGTGGAGCCCAAAAGCATGCTATTCGTCCCGTGGGCAGGACGACTGAGTTACCGCTAATCATGGTCTGCTACGGTGTTGCATCGTACCATGCTTTCATTTTCCGGCAATGAGACCAGCGAAAAAAAAGGGAAAAAAACTGTGGCACGGTGGAATCGTCAACAAGGTACGTACATAATTTCCTGAGATATGGTTTGAAGACTCTCTTCACTGGAGCTGCACCTCCGATGACAGTCTTCCGACAGCGTGTGGCCATTGAGTCAACATATTGACTCCCCGACCTGCTTCTAACTGCGCACCCGTGCCGCCAAAAGCGGCACCACCGCCTCAAAACGAATATGCCAATACGCCGTATTGTGAAGTATAATCTCAGACCGTCGTTCTCACTCGGACTCACCTGCAAGGGCATCCGCAGCTTGGTGCTGAGCCACATAGCCACCGAAAGAGCAAGGTTGTCGCTAACTCGGTAGTTCCCGCGCACCCAGTACAGGATACGCGAACCGGCCTGACTCGCAGCGGAGGTGAGTGGTGAGCAGGTCAGGACGCACATGGGTGGGAGGGTGGATGTTCGATCCCCGGTATTTGGTAGACGGGGTGATAATGGGAAGTTTTCCAGGACTTGTCAGGAGAAGAATGCAAGGCACGACGTTCTGCGTCCCTTTTATTTGTTCGTGAAAGCTTCAGGCGTTGCTGTTTGCTGGTGGCGTCGGAGGATAACGCACGCGTCGCGCGTTAAGACTCTGCGATGGCAGCGCAAACAGGAAGCGATGTTCGAGGTCAGATATGCACGCGTAGTCATCCCAACAAACCACAGCATGCTAGGGGCTGTGATGGGGGCCACAACGACTCCTCTGGCTAGTGTCATACAAAAGTAAGCGACTCATCCACATCACCCAGCCCCCCCCCCTCGCCTCACCGGCTCGTTCCGCTTAGGAAAACGCACGATCCGACGCCTCTCCTTAAGTCTGGGAGCCCACTCATCGTTGAAAAAGCGGCTGCCTCCTGCAACTGGGTGTGGACTCCGGACACTGTTCTCCGCTGCCGCTCCCGAAACCTCTCCCCCGACCCCTCTTGCAACGTCCAGCAAGGCCCCGGCTCCGATTCCACTTGGGTGCCACCTCCGCCAGACATCCGAGCCAGCGCCCCTCACGCTTCCAGCCGAGCTTCCAGCGCTCCCGGGAGGAATGCCAGAAACAAGAGACGCAAGAGGCGTCGGCGTTGTGGGGGGGGATTTCGACCAACTAGGAGAGGAAAAGGTCGGCACACCTCGTGGGTATTTAGGAGGCGTTGGAATCGGTGATGGCGCTGGCGCCGGGGTCAGCCCACGCTTCAAGAAAGATGCCACCATGGAAGCTGCTGCTGCGGACCCGGCTTGCCTTCGTTTTGACTGAGTAGTCTCCTCCGCGCGATCCGTTCCCGCAGTATCGGCAACATCGTTGGCACGTCCAGCGTTTTCCGCACGTAGTGAGGCTTTTCCTGCAGCGGCGCCTGGGAGGGTAGTGTTTACGGGGACAGCTGTTTCGGTGTCGTAATTCGGACCTCCAGCGCTCTGGGCTGTGGCCCGCCCGTCTGTTGGTTCTACCCGAGAAGTTGGGCTGCTATTAATATTAATAGTAGTAGTAACAATCCGGGCGTGTTGCTGATGTAACTCTCCAGGTATCTGTGCTGGCGCGGCTACCGCCACCGACGCCGACGCAGCTGCCGCATCTGCCGTCGCCGTTGTCACTGCTGTAGTGGTTGCTACTTTCCCCTTGACCGCGCCCGTTGCTAAAATGTCCTTCTTCGAAGATCCGGCGATACCGGTACTGCCATTCAAAGCCGCCGCAGCGCGTGCATCATCATGTGTCGGTCGCGCCGACTGCAATGATAGCGACTCGCCGTCTCGTAGATCGCTATCGTATGACGTTACTGTGGCGCTAGAGCCCTTGCTGAGGGCATGGCCAAACGCGAGCGGGGGATGAGACCCAGGAGTCGCAGGCGAGCGGTGCGAAGGTTGGCGGACAGCCAGGGGTGTCTTGGAGTAGTAGTGCGATCGGTCATCGCTAGAGGCTTCGGCGCCGACTTCCACATCATTACCGGTTTCCTGTTCGCTGGCGTCACGAGAAGCTGAACGTACGGCGTTGGCATCTTGATAGAGATGGACTCCGGTTGCTGGCCTTGGAGGATACTGCTGTGCTGCTGCATCATCACCCGAACTGACCACCATGAAGTCCTCTTCGGGTGTTGTGGCGGCTTTCTCACGGGGAGGTGCGGTGGGACTAATTCGCGTTTCTGAGCAAGGTGCAAGTTGTGAGAAGAGGTGCAACGGGAGAGCTTGGCGACTGGTGTCCAGGGAAAATACGGCGTTTGGAAGAGGATCAGGCCCGAACAGGCGCACGCGCTTTCGTCCCCAAGTGTTGCCACCGCTCATCCTCGCCTTGACCAGGCTACGTCCACGCCCCCTGTCCCTTGTCTCCCTGGGGTCTGGTATCTTTGGGTTTCATATTGGAATGAGGCCGTACAATATTTAAATTTCCGGGGAGCGGGTGTGCTTTTCGGCTGAGATCATGCGCCATGCTGTGCACCGCGCCACACCCGGCATCAGCGCATCACACCTGGACACCTGGCATCGCGCACCGCGTTGTGTTGCTTGCTATTTCACTGCTATATAGCAGGCCATTCCCAGTCGGTCTGGTGGTCGTCATAGAGGCCAAGTTCCTATATTCACAGGCCATAGAATATGAGGGTGTCTGGAAGACACAGACTGCTCACAAGCGGCGGGTTTATTGTTATGGTCCAGACCCTTCTGTCTTGCGTCGGGCCTAGCTCGTCCTTCAGTGTTGTTCCAGGAGGCGGTCGGCGGGCCGCTCGTGCGCTGCCGCGAGCTGTGCACGTACGCACACGTCGGAGTCGGCGCAAACCGGAAGCTTGCCACGCAGCAAGGCAGGCCGTTGATCTTGATCAGGACTCAACCCCACTCGTCGATGCCTTGGCGAATGCGGCGAAAAACGTGCGGTCTCCTCTGTTCTACCCCGGTCACAAAATGGGCAGGCAAGTACAGCGTACCGCCGTGGTATCATACGTATGCATGATATTTTACGTACAGTAGTAGTCGCAGAGAGCGTGATAATAGTAGTTTGCCAGGTGGTGTGCCTCGAAGCTGTGACTATACTTCCAAAGTGTCTCCAGCAGAGTACATCCTCCTTGTTGCGTATCTCTTCGCCGCCACTGCAAGTGTGGTCGAACATTAGAGACGAAGCAAAGTGTCTCGTTTTGTGTGCTATAATAGGTTATGTGGTACAGCAGTATTCCCCATACTGTACATACTGTACGGCAAGTGAAGATCTCATATCCTACCAAAAGAGGGCACCCGCTCTAACGAGTACCTGGTAAGAAATTCGGTCGTAAGCAAGTGAGGCTTGTTTTCTCACGATAAATAAGAAATTTGACCCAAGAAACGGTGCTCAGGGTCGGGTGCCATACTAAATCCCATACTATTAAATAGTAAATGAGGCAAGGCTGCCTCGTACTCTCAGTAGTAGGCCGTGTGCGTTCAACGTAAAAAAAACAACAACACGGCGACCGCGGACAAAACTGCTCCTCCAGAGTGAGCGACAGCGCGAGCGCAGGGACCGGGTATCCGAATATGCGGCGCAACGCCAACTCCATGAAGAATTGTGATTGGCTACGTCATGAATTAACATTACTTGCCTGAGTTGGTTCTACCGACCGACTGACCCCTGACCGCAATGAAACAAGTCCCGCGCGTTAGCCCGGGCTCGCCCGCTTCTGCAGATACCGGGTTTGTGGAAATCGGCCACGTACAGGTCTCGCAATCCGAAGCGTAAAAAACAAAACGCAGACAGACAACAGACAGCAGACAGACTAAATAAGTAATGCAAAGCCTGTACTGTACGCACCCCGCAATGAAGAGGCTTTTTTGCCACATGGCAAAGAACGGTCTCATTACAATAGCCAATAGTAGCCTGTGCTCAATGGTGGCAACAAAATAATAAATTGAGCCTCGACGCCAAATTGACGTTTCTTACTATCGGGCTCCTTGTGTACCAGGTAGTGTTCAATGCCCACTGGGGTTCCCGGAGCAAGTGCGCCTCTCGTTTTTTTAGGACGCCGCATCTACCCGTAGGCACCGGTTTTGGGCCGACTGGCTTGCAGTTGGTTCAGCTCGATATACCACAGGTGTATTCCGCCGTCCGCGTGGCTCTTATGTGAATATTGTATCGTGTGCCAATTGCGTCGGCGAAATGCGAACTGGTATGGTATAAGTACCGGTATACTTCGTATACGTACTGCAGCAACGACAGGAGCGAGTACAGCTCTGTTGTTGTATCGTACCCTGGTTACTGCGGTCGAGAGCTTTGCGACACAACAGCAGTAATCATGTACAAGGTACGAAGTGCTTGTAGCTGTTCATGTGAGGCGACATGAATTTCCCGGAACCGTTGCAAGTCAATTTGTGCACGTGCCGTACAGTGGCCGCCCGCAACCGGCAGCCCTCATGAGTCATGAGTTCTCAAGTGACAATAGGCGTGGTCGGCGGGCGCGGACCTCCAACGTAAATATCGACGACAGATGGGTCGCTGGGAGCGAGGGCACATTCGGCAGGCAGAGAAGCCGCTGCCGCCGCAGACCCCCCGCGCACGCCTATCAAAACCAGTTTGCAGTTCGCGCAGTAGAGGCATTGGTTGTGCAGTGAATGTCTATGTCCTCGTGACGTGCACCATCCCAGGACGAGACGAAATTTGGATTAAAAAATAAAAGTTACTGCTTCCGTCGAGAAAAATACGGCCCACGATGGACGCGCGTCATGTATACGTCACACGTTCCCTGGTGCGACCGCAAACGGTTTCCGCTGTTCTCTTCGGGGTATGTGCTTGCAGTGGAATGTTAAAGAAATGCTGCATAAAAAAACACGACAGGCAGTCAATCGCCACACCCACACCCCACAGCGGTTGTTTAGTGTCTTTGCCGCGCATCTCACTGTTGTTTGCAGTAGGACTAAGCGGCGAGCTGAGTGCCCGCAGACCACGGATTCAGTCGTAGTAACGTGCTCAAACCCCCTCCTCTGCAGCGGCGCGCCTTCGCGGCTAGTGGACGCCATCCTTGGAGGGAAGCTGGACGCCTTCGTCCATGATCTGCCCGAGCTACCCGAGCTCGACAACCTCTTCGCTCCGGAGGTTGGTGGCTTGAGTTGCAGAATTGTTTTTGTTTTTTTAGTACTTCTCAGTGGTTCTCCGATGCACGGCGTGCATTGTGCAGCTATAGCATCGGACTTGGGAGCCACGCGCAGCAAGTCTTCGAACAGCAGCGGCAGTCGCCATATGTACGAGAACGGATAGGAGCTGGCGGGCTTGGACCAAAGTGTCTGGATGTGTATCCGGCACTCGCATTGTACAGTACCGGTACCTGTTTGCGTATTCGGTACGGTTGTTGCAAATCCTGCCAGAGACGAAAAACATCGGTTTGAAATAAAAAATTCAACGAACAGCATACCAAGTGACCTTGTAGTGTGACGGAGGCGAAAATACACGTGGCTATTATCTTGCGACAAGAAGAGCGTATCGTTGACTTAACTCGGACTATTGGATGAATGTGTCCATCGCCGTGCACGCCGGCCTCAGGGCCCGATTCGGGACGCCGAATTGCTGGCGGCGGATGCGTTTGGCGCAGCCAAGACATGGCTGCTGGCGAACGGGAGGTGAGCGTGCAACCTACTGCCGAACCGGCCAAGAGGGTCTCATCTGAGAGAGGAAAATAACTCCTGTAGGAAACCCGTGTACCTGAGCCCTGACGCCGCCCTGTTCGGTTCCCACTCCGTAAGTTATCCGTGGTCTACCATACGATGCGTGGCCGCAAGGTTTATCGCAACTTGGAGCCCACAAAGGCCGGCGGAGGGGTGGGGGAGGGGCTGCAGCGAGCCAGTCTGGCCGCTCATGCCTGCTTGCTTAGGCCCATGGGGTGAAGCAGGGCGTTCGGACTAGCCAACACCCCGCTCGAGTCAGGGCGTTGCGAGCGGATCGACGCGCATGGTGCAGTGCGACATGAGTTTGTCTGCGCTTGGCGGCCCCCGCGCCCCTCGCTTGAGAAATCGGCCCATACACACTCCCTCCTCCCTTTCACGGACGACGGCACGGACGGCGGCGGCCCAGGAGAGTAGGGCGCCGCAACCGCTGCTATATACCTCAGCAGGTATTTCTAGCTCCTGACACTCAACCACCGACCTTCGTTTGCTTTATTGTCTATTCCATCCCCTGGGGGCGTGCTCTCGACGCGTGTTCTTCTCCGCGACTCCAACAGCACGTGTGGGGTGCTTTCCTCCATCATCGCGTGCGTGCTTTGGCACAACTCCCGCCCGCCGCTCGGAAAGGGCGGCGATGACGCGGACGACGTGGGCGCCGCTGGAGCAACGAAACCGCGGCGCAGCGTGGTAATATTGCCGAGAGACGCGCACAAGTCTGCGGTTCACGCGCTTGTTCTGAGCGGTGCAACGCCGTGTTTCTTGCCGCCGCTCCGCCACCGGGAGTCAGGGGTGAGCCTTGGCATTGGGAAGGCGGCGCTAGAAGAAGCCCTCAAGGAGCATGGGGACGAGGTGCGTCGGCGGAATCATGGACACGATGGGAGAGGGGAAGGGGCGGGAGGGGAGGGGAGTCATATTCGGTGTGCCAAAAGGAAGCTTAACAATCAACCACGTTGTGTTGGCGTACCTCGGAGTTTAACGATCAACCACGCTTTCCTCAAGGGATGGAAGCTTTTATTCAGAGGCGGCGGAGTGCGCGGCGACTTGAGGCGTTTTCGCGTTGGACATTGGCTTTGCTGTCGGGAGTCTGTTGCAATTGTTTTTTTGACATGTTACCCCGTTAAAAGTTGCCGCCAGGGTTGAAACGGTGTACGCTCCTCCGCTCCCTGCGTTCCTGCAAGCGGTTTGAAGATCGACATGGCGCGAGAACCGCCGCAGTCGTGTGACATTATCTGGTTTGGGCTGTCACGTAAGCATGTGCATCTTGTGTGTATTTTCACGCGACGTACATACAGCAACCCCCCTCAACCGAGGCCGCCGCCAGATCGCTTGCTGACACAAAAAATTAAAGTGGGCCTCTGGAACCGCTCAAAGACAGAAGCCCTTGCGGGTGGTAGTTGCGCAGGGAGATTTCTCCCTCATCCTCGCACGTCGTGCACTCACCCCGGAAATCTCAGGTTGCGGCGGTGTTCGTGGTGTCTCCGACCTATGAAGGCGTCTGCTCGGACGTGGTTTCGGCTTCGCGGGCCTGCCGCGTTGCCGGGGTACCGCTTGTGGTGGACGAGGCTCACGGAGCGCATCTCGCTTTCCTGGGGGGGGCGGAGGACGGACAGAGTGTCCCTCTACAAGGTGATAATATCCCTTCTCCCCCCCCCCCCCCCTCTCTGTTGCGCCAGTCGTCGGAATAATTGTGTGGTCTGCACTGTTTCCTTGCAGCTTAGGTTTACGGCGGAGGCGGGGGCGGGGGCGACACAGCACCGTCAATCTGCCGCCTTTTCTCGATTGGATTCCTTCTGCCGCCGTTGGTCAGACTCCCTCTCTCGCCTCGCACGGCGGGAAGGGTAGGGCGGGTAGTGCAGGAAACGCTGTTGGCTGGCACCATCCAACTCAAACCTGGCGTCTATGGTCTCGGCCTTGTTAATGTTTCGGACGGTACCCATAACGTCCTTAACTCCTACTGACTTATGGCTTCGCCCTCTGGCTAGACCGCTCGGTCACCGTCACCGCCACCGCCCCACCGACGTGTTCTTCCACTTCAGAGTTATAGGAGCCTGTCCTGTGACCACGGAGTTGATTTTAGCGATGAGACAAAGTGAGAACAACAATTCATGCCTGACGCCGGCCTACTGTTTTTTTTGCGGCGACAAACATAGCGGCGCTGCAGTGCGGGGCGGACCTCGTGATTCAGAGCGCTCACAAGACCCTAGGTTCGCTGACACAGTCGGCATTTTTGCATCTGGGACAAGGTGAGTGCTGCAAACAGTGCGAGCACGTACCGGTATATGTGCCTTCCTGCTCCCTTATTGCCACTGTTAAACTGAACAAGGCAGTGTTGTTCATTGGCGCAGGGCAGGCGCGGGGCAGACGCCGCCGCCGCCTGATTCAGCCCTCAGCCACGTTCCACTCCGCGAAACGATTCTACATGGTACGGAACGAAATAGAACGGATCGGGGTGGATCGAAACAAATCAGACTAAACCAAACCAAACGTACAGACATGCCTTTGCGTGCCCGGCAACCCAGGTGTGCTGACGGCTGGGGACAGGGCGTTCTCCGCAGAGCGGGTGGTTTCCGACGCCCTTGCGACCGTCCAGAGCTCCAGCCCCAGTTGTGAGTGTCCCGTGCGCGGATGTGGTCGAGCCTCGAAGCCGGTGGCCGGAGAATCTGTGCTGGCCAAGAGAAACGAGGAAACTTATTGCGGGCCGAACCTCACTTGCGTTAGAGCGGACCGTTCGGCTTGTTTGCGTGCTCGTGTACTTGCTCGTACCATGTTTGCGTGCCTCCATGTATATTTTATGTGTTTATTCTGTCGTGCTGGTCCCGCTCGTGGTTCCTTAATGTGCTGAGCGGAGGTTTGCGTCCGGTGACGCGCTCTGACGCTGCCGCCCCGTCCGTACCCCTCGGCCACCTCAAACCATATCCCCCGATAACGCACAGATATCTCTGTGCACCGTCAGGTCTTAGTTTGGCGTTTTGTGTCCGACCAACGTCAAAGTGTACGAAACCGGGGTACTCCCTCGCCAGTTGTGCAGGCTGGCAAGCTGTCTCCTCGCCAGCACCCTTAACATCGGTCGTGTTTATCGAAAATCCATAGTCGGCCTGCCCTGAGATAGACTTTTGATAAATCCTATCCACACCCCTCCGGGGACTCGCTGTCGGCAACCCCGCCTTTTCTTTACATCCCCTGCCAACGTCGGTCGTTGCTATGCCGTGTCAAGCGATCGAAAAAACGAATCGTTTTGTGGGGCGGCGTTTATAATGGTCCATTGACGCCGCTACGGAGGTCCCTGCCGAGCGGTCCCGTAGCGTTGTGCTGTCCCCTTGCGCACACCCCCGCCCCCCCTTCCTTTCGCCCTCCTTCCCCCTCCCGTATGGAGCAAGGAGAACAACGGTCATATTAATGATTTTGCCCATGACGTGAGAGTGTTTTGAGTAATCGATCCTTTGTGATGAACGAACGCCGGTTGGTCCAGTCAAGCGTCGGCCTTGCATCACAGTCGTCCAGGGCAACGCTGTGTCCAGGGATTGCACGGTTTTGTTACGTGCCACCAAGGATACGTCACACACATATCACACTTACACACTCACGTACACACTCGTGTTGCCCTTGTCGGGATAGATCTGCTCTTGGCGTCGCTGGATGCGGCGCGTTGGAGCCTAGCTGGCGCGGAGAAGGACGGCCGTCGTCGCCTGAGGAAAGCGGTGCAGATCGCGCAAGTTGTGCAGGCAGAGATAAACGATGTGGAAGGTGCGAGTGCGATGGATGGCACGACGAGGTTCTCTCCCACGCGCGCGGGCTCGCGGAGGGTTCATTTTCTCGGTTTTTCGTCGCTGCCCCAACGCCATGTTTTGCTTGCACGATGGCGGTGCCTCGTCTCTGTCGTGGTTTACGCTCGTGACGCCCCCCCCCACCCTTCCTTCTCCACAACCTCGGCCACCTGTTGTCCTTCCCATCTTCTCGTTGTTGTAATTTTTGTGGCAGGCGTCAACGTGCTTGACCTCGGAGGGGAAAAGGAAAGGGCCGCGGGGTTTGTGGGGACGGATCCATTGAGGCTGACGGTCTCCTTCGATGGGGGGATCGGAGGCTACGAGGCTGACGAGTTACTCATCGACGGTAAATATTTAAAACCACGAGTGCATGAGAACGCCAAGGTAGAGGGTTGTAGTTTTGATGCAATCACCGCAGCTGTGGGAACGAAAGGTTGGGGAGCGTGGCAGTAAAAGGTGGTGTCAAACGTTTCGATATTTCGACAGGTGTTCTGCGGTAAATCGGGTTGGCATTGGGTAGCGCTCTTGTCTCGGTTGTGACGTAGACGCCTACAATTTTTTAGTGGCCAGCTGGTGACCAACAGCAAGCACCCTCGTACGCCCTTGCATACCTGTTTTCGTCGCTGTCTTAACCCCGCTCCCCCGGCGTGCGTTGAGGGTACGCGGACTGGGTCGACTCCGTGCGGCGCACCGCTTCTGCCAATAACGATGGCGTTGGTTTTTGCGGCGCAAGGCGGCTTGATGGCGCCAATGCCCCCCTCCGCCCCGCCGGTCTCGGCCGCTGGACGAACGCATCTTTGCGACGGAGGCGTGTTGTGTCAACGACCGCCACACCGCCGAGCCATGCAACACTCGACGTATTCCCTTTCGCTGCCGCCTACCGCCGGTGCTCGCCCCACCCAACGACTGCCTATCCCCGCTTTTTTATCACAATCCCTTATTGTTGGCCACTGCCTGCACCCATCCCTTGTATGCACAGAGTTCGGCGTGTACGCGGAGCTCCCGGCTCCTGGCTACATCACCTTTGTGTTTGGCCCGGGCTCTACTCCCGAGCACGGCCAGAAGCTGGTAGAAGCGATACGGCATGTCGCGCGGTAAGTTTGGACGATGGGATAGCCCTCCATGCTGTGTCTTATTTGTGTGTGCGCGTGGGGGTAATTTTGTGCAACCTCGTTTTCATAACTGGAGGATGACTCGGCAATCAGAGTACTTTTAGAAAAATGACGTTTTGTGGTTGAGCACTCCTCCGATTGATGCGGCGTGGTATGGAACTGAATAAACCGCCAACCGGCGGGATCGTTGGTGCGTTTGTGGGAGGGTGGGCGGGGGGCGGTGCTGCTGCGTTGAGGAACCGTGTCGTGCACTCCGCCGCGTCATTTCTGTGCTACGATTGAGACCCCACTACTATTAATAGCAAACAACATTTTGCGGAAGATCGAAAACAGACTGCTGCGCTCATCGGGACTGAAACGCATAGAAATGAAAGCGCTGTAAACGCTCGCGGACGTGCACAGGCGCCGCAAGCTACCCATTTTTGTTTTGTTTTTTGTTCACGGGGTGTCGGCCTGTACGACGCCCCTGCGCCCGTCGCGTGTCTCGCACGGCAAGCAGCACGCGGATGCTTTCGCTGAGGTTCGCTATCGCTGTGACCTCCTCCATGGCTAGCCGGACTCGCATTTGTTTAGTGGTGGCTTGCCGTGTCCACGGTCCATAAGAGTGTACCGTGCTAACGCCTTTTTTTCTTGTATTCCGTGTGCGTCGGCTCATCATCCCAGAGAAGCCACATCCCGACAGGGGTCGGCGTCGATTTCGGAGGAGGAGGAAGCGGCAGCGGGGGCGGTAGTGGCGGTGGCAGCGCTCGTGCCGACGGTGCAGCTTTGTACCCCAAGGTGAGCATCAGGCATCGTCAAGACGACGCCTGAAGGCGTGATGATGGAAATATTACGAGATCCCCTAAAAAAACACAAACAAAAAAAATGGTTTTTACTCTGTGACCTCAAAATAAAATTGAAGGGTGGCGTCAACCATCCACAGCAAAACTGAAAAAATATTACGTACCGACCCTGGATGACAACGCTATTTTGTCCACCAGTCATGGTGTTTGCTAAAAGTAACAAGAAAACTGCGGGCAAAAAATCCTTCTTTTCTATACGCACTTGCAGAGCCTACTGGAGTATTGGGTGCGCTGTTATTTTGCGGGCTGGGAGCGGAGAAAAGCGAGAAAGTTGGAGAACGCCCGTGGAAACGACCTGGCGTTTAGCCAGGACCGGAAACCCGAACAACGCTTGCGGTGGCACTCTCTTTAGTGAAGCGCTTATGTGTATATTGAACCGGAAGATATGAGTCCTCTCCCCGACGATCTGCTATGGCAGTGCGCGGTAGAGCAGCACCCTTGCGCCAACCTCCTGTTTCTCCACTGTCGCCCCGGACATCTTGTTCAGGCCGCAAAACCTATAGGTGAAGCACGCGTGCGGATTGTAGTGATACGCCTTGTTCCCCCCGGGGATGCGAGGGTCTATGGTCTTTACGACGACGGCCCATGGATGACAATGAGCACATACGAAGTACACCCCTGACCCCACCAATTTATAGTGTGTTTTGCCTGTTCTCGTAGCATAAAAGCCGCCGATGCCCGCGTTGTCGCACGTCCCCGCTGTGCGTTTCTAGGGAGGCGTTTTTCGCTCCTTCGAAGATCGTTAGCGCGCACGACGCGGTAGGACTGGCCAGCGCGGAGACGGTGTGCCCGTACCCTCCCGGTGAGCTCGTGTCGTTTTTTTGTACTGTATTACTATTGTGTTTTGCTCTCCGCGGGAGTGGGGGTTTCCTTTGATCGACCAGAAAAAACAAACTACAGAGTCGATATTTTTTTAACGTTTTTTACGCTTTGTTTCATGCCGCCAAACGTTTTGCGACGTGGCTCTCGCGCGAAGCAAGCATGGAAAAAAATTACACACTTGCATCCGTAGGTCCTTGAAACATCGAGGCCGAGTTCTCCTGCGACGCTTGTGTCGCAGATCGCTTTCCTCATGGGGAGGGGCGGGGGGGGGGCAGCGTGCTTGTACTTTCGATCTAGGCATGGACGAACAGAAATTGTATCTTGGCGTGTCTCGGTGCATCGGACACTTCCTGTTTTTGGCAGGATAAAAATGTTACAACTCCCCTTTTGAGTAAACGACCGAAAACCACCCTCAGTTAGGTTGTTGGCTTCACGTCGACGGAGCTGATGTTACGATTTTCGATGATTAACAATGATTATTATGGATGTTGCAATTCAAATTTGCTTACCGGAAGCACCGCCGGCCTGGCACACACCACCCCCGCGCCTTCACTCAATGACACCGCCTCCCACCTCGCTAACGGGTTGCGCTAATAGTCTGCTTATAGACAAAATGCCGCCACCCAGGGCAGCGAGTGAGACGTTCCTGCGCTTGAAATGCGCCGCTTGTGGTGTCGAACGCCGTTGGTTTTCTTTACCGTTGAAATTTCTTATGGGAGTACTTTGGATTGGGGCTGTCCTTGTACGGAGGCGCTTTGAGGGCGCCTATTGACAAAGAACACGCGTTGAAAACCTTTTGCATCTAGGTCCCACGGAGACCCACCGTATGAGGGCATCCGTTCGTGGTGGTAGTGCCCCGGACGCTCCGTGTATCGCGATGTCGCACATCGGCGGGATCGTGGGGGGAGAGGCCGGGGGTGGGTGAGGGGGGGGGGTGTACTCGTTTTCATGCATGGCGGTAGTCTTCAAGACCATAAGACCCTGGCATCCCTACGACATCGGGACAAACACGTCGGGTTTTCACCCACCAGGCAGGCAACGCTTGCACCAAGCGCGAAGCGCGGTTGGGTGTTCGGCGAGTCGCATGAAAGTGGGGGCACTTTCGTTCACGGGGAGCGCACACGTATCTTGTGCCGACACTTATCAATCGCACTCCATGTCTTGGAGGCCTGCACGCGCCTGACTCTCTCTCTCTCTCTCTTCCCCCCCGCACCCCGCACATCTCTCTCCTTGCCCCGCTGCCATACTGTCAGGTATCCCCACGCTATTGCCAGGCGAAATCATCACCCAGGAAGCGTTGGACGCTCTGATGGCCGTACAGAAAGGGGGTGGGGTCATTTCTGGTTGCACAGACGACACGCTGGCGACGATGAGAGTTGTTGCAATGTGAGCCCGCCGTGCACCAGTGCGATTATCCACAGGCGGAGGCGATCGAACCCTATATCCCTAACACTAGGGTTTACGTAGCCGTGCGGGCAGTTCGTTGAGACCACTTTTGCTCCACAACTCGAAGGAGGTCTCAGGCGTTCCAGTCGACGGAAGAAGCAGAGAGAGATAGCGTTGACGGCTAGAGAAGCACGTTGACGTGCAGCGAGAGTGGACAGGAGTGAAAGGAAAGGAATGCACGATCCTCCACCGTTGGCCGCAGCCGCTGATGGGTTCAGAGTGGACTTGGGCTGGGACCAGGCGGCGCCTCCATGGGCTCTTTCAACGCATGCTTCAACTCAACCAAACTTGGATGGTGGCAAGCTCCATCCAGTTCATCCGAGTAATGTAATCACTCAGGACTTTGGATCTGACTGCAATTGCTACAAGAGGTCCAGAGCAGCGTGGAACTGTGGGCGATGATAAAAAAGCGTTTTTTGGGAAGAACTGTGGGCGGCTCCTTGGCGCTTCGTTCCCCTGCACAACAACCTTTGGTTCGCAGGTTTGGCAGTGGGATGTCGCCAGTACGATAGCATCGCCGCGCTCACTGAAAATCCCGGCGAATGTAGAACACCCGTATATTTAAGCAGACAGCTGCCGCCGTCATGTATACCGCGTTGTTTTGTAAGGATGCTCCCCCCTCAGGTTTAATATATTTACTAAAATACGACAGCTGTGAGTTCGACCAGTTCAGTTTGAGAAGACTTGGTTGGTTATATGGAACACACCCCTGCTTGGTGTGGGCTTCCGTGCCGTGGAGTACTCACCGGCCTGTGCACCAAAATCAAACTCTTAGTAGTAACGCTCTCTGTACGGCAGGGTACTTTCGAGGCGCTTCACGCTCATACACGCTACGTCCGCGTGGGCGGGTTTTGCCCCATGGGTTGTTCAAGGCAAGTTTTGTCAAATGTCGGCGTATTCCAAATAAATGAAATTCCGCCGATTTTTTACCCTAACCCAAAGTAAGACAACGTGTTAGGCGTGTACCGGCAGGTTTCGGCCATGTCTGAAACGATATCACGCGGAATCGCACTTTGACGCAACCACGTCTGCGGGGTGTCTCTTATGAATGTGAACCTCCCATACGAAGTATATTGCATCAACACATCAGCCAGCAAAGTGGCGCTATGATAATAACTGCGTCTCTCTCAAACAATGCTCGGGTAATTTGCTGTTTTGGTACGTACAACAGTAACAGGGGATCAAATCCCCTCCACACATCACAACAGCGATTTGATAATTTCTGCTTGCCGACGACAATCGATTTCAAGATAGCGCTCCTCTCACACACCACGAAAGTGGTAAGTGTGGGTGCTCGATTTCGTATGGCATTCGGTCGGTGTTGTGGCTTGTGGGCAACCCACCTGCGACCTGACCCTTTTCAAACACTGATTTTGGTGTTTCTCCGTTTCTTCGTTTCTCATTTTGCGAAGCACAAAGCTCGAGCCACACAGCTCTGTTTAGTACGTTCACCCCCCCTCCCCCCCCCCCACGATATCCCTCACACAACACGATCTACGATATTCCGTGGATCAACGAACGCCGAAGCCTTCCGCTAAGTACAAAATTGAAAACCCGCCCTCTGCTTGCCAAACGCAGAATAACCCCGTCTAAAACCTACATCTTGGGGATCGAGGGAAAATTACCCCCCTCTAACACGTAACATGTATGACAAAAAATGGAACGGGGGCGGGGGGAGTCCCGCCCGCGGTCTTAAGAAAACCGCACACACCATCAGTAGCTCAACACGCAACTTTCCGTATGGCGAGCGAAATATCCATGAGACAAGAGATATGTTTACGATGACGACCACTCGATTCAGATGCAGCCACATCAGACGGTTGTGCAGGGTACGTACGCGCGCGCGGCTCTGCGAGGGCAACGTGGGCTGTTCGATGGCCGCCCGCAGAACACCCGTGACGAAAGGGTGTGTACAATCTTTCGCGCAGGGAGGTATATATCACGCGGAAATAGGCATCGTTAGTTGGATGCTGAAGGTACAGATAATGCCTCTCTTCGTCGTTAGCGTACCGCCCACGCCTCCCGTAAAGGGCTGGTTTTCTTACTCGAACAAGCACCGTCACGTGTGTGTTTTAACTCATGATTTAACGTCGCCTACCACACACCGGTACCAGGTACTATGACAATAGCGTCCTTTAGAACCCGACCAGCTTCCAACACGCGCGAAAGCAAACCTCATAAACAAGGCGTGTGACGTCGGGTGCTATTTCACATGACGTGTCTGCGCTCTCGTCAAAAGGGCAAGCAACGTTCTTGAGCTCTACTTTTACTTTACTTGTAATATTTTCCCATATCGATTGATGTCCATGGTATATCTTACCAGGTACTCCCTAGTAGAGCCACAGTGTAGTTTATTTTCGCAAGGTATCATACGCGATCAGGGCCCGAAAACTACGAAAGGCAAAGCAGCACCCAACAACACAGACCTTGCCCAAGAACGCGATGCAGGGGGGCATCAATCAGTGCGACAACCTATTCCGCCCATTATACCTACATTACCCCCACACTACTCATCAGCTGGCTCGCCGCTACCGCTACACCACTCTCGTTTACTTACCGCACCTCTACTGCATGCGCAGGTACGCTCTCCCCCCGACGGCTACAAAACCCGCCAGATCTATATATTGCCTGCCTCCGTGAGTCAGAGTGAATTCGGCGATACAGAGTGCCGTCAACCACCATCCCGATCATATTTTGCATGCTTCCCTGGCTACGCCTCGATCTGAGATGTGTGCACATACATGCATGCGCCAACCTTTTTGTCCCTGCAAAAAGAAGGCAAAAAAACCCGTGCGCCAAAACTGCACTAGAAAAAGGGACCTCTCGAGACGTCGCCACGTTCGGTGATACGAACCCACCAGAACTCTACGTAGAGCACATTTTCATTCATAAACAATACCAAAGTATAAAGAACAAGCACATTTCTAGCCTGTGCCTACAGAGATATCCTCGTTGTAAATCCCACCCACACACACAAAACACATTAGTCATCGCCTATTCATATCGCCGCGCCGTTACTAACAGTTCGCCAAGATTGTTTGTAAATACAATATACTTCCTTGTAGGACGAACTCCTTTGTTTGGGTGTGTGGTGAGACGTGATCCTGTACACTTCGTAACCCGCCATGCTACAAGCAGTTTTTAAAAAACAAGGGAAAAAAAAAGAAAGAAGACGCCTAAAAAGAAAAATATGGCAAAATCAACACGGGGTGTGTTCATAGAGAAGAGCCCTAACAAGCGTCAAGTTGTATTTCGTCCCATTCGGTCATCGGCACGCGCGTCCATACACGCCTGGTGACGCTGTGCTCGTTCGTCGACTGGTTCATCAGCCGTATTTCCTATCATACAGGTCAGAAAAAAACAAAGGCAACAAAGTCGGGGTTAAGATTCGAAAAAAACAAACGTCCAGAGCACGAAACGCAGGTATGATAACGAGTTAGTTGCGTACAAAAACTGTCAGATTTTGTACACCACTATTAATAGTAAAAACTGCACACCCCATGGCGTGCGCGATCGAAATATCACCTGCAGCTTGCAAAGATGAATTTGGAGGACAAATCAATGTTCGACCTCACAGCCGTGTTTTTTTTTACATTTTACAAAAACGCAGGAGTCTTTCCTAAGATAACGGCAGGGCCCGGCGCTATACTCGCACTTACCGGTACTTACGTACTTAACTTGTGGTTCACACAAAATCCTAAAAAGCGCGCGTCATCCCGTGATATTGGCAGGTTGTTCGGATCCTAAAGCATCAGCGTCTGAAAAACGCCCCTCTAGGGATAAACACCTCTAACAGGCGCTTTGCGACGTGTTCCACGTATATGGACGCGTTCTGCAAGCGGGTGAGGGGTGGCGCTCGCGTAGATAACACACGGAGCGATTATTATCGCCCTTTTGTGGCAACGCTCCGTCTATGCGCCGGTGTTGACCGGGCCGTGAGAGGTGCCACACGGGAGTAGCATGATAGTACGATAGTAGCCCATCAAAAACCAGCAGGCTTTACGCGCCAGGGGGCAAGCAACAAGACGCCCTTCGTGCAGCGCTCCAGTTAAAATTACTGCTTTGGTAGGCGGGTAATGACCTACGCGTTCGTATTTCGTGGTACCTGGGTGGCGTGTCGTGTAGATGGCAATATAGGGGACAGGTGGGATGCTGCTTATGCCCTACCTGTCTCAGTCTCCTTCATGATCTGACTGGAATATCACATTCTCCACCTGGTTCAAGGTAACCGTCCGTCGTTGCCGGTAATCACTGTAGAGGGGCCGGTTGACCAATTGTCTTGTGCGACTTGTTTGTGCATATATATGTGTTACAAAGTGCGAATGGAAAGCGCGGCGGTGGCGAGCCTCCCCACCTGAGCGTGTGCGGCTCCCCCCTCGATGAGCTGTCTTGCTTCGATCATATCCACCTCGCCCGAGGCGATCGGCACAGTCGTCGCAATAGCAAACCCGTCAAGCCGTCCTTCGTCTCCGAGGGAAACCGTTGATCTCTTGACGCCGTGCCTGGTGGGTGTCACCCGCTCCTCGTCGAGATCATAGCTGTTAATAAACGCCGAGGGGGGGGGGGGGGGGCGGGAGTTCGGCTGATGAACTACGATGTACCCTGTGGCATGCAGTAGCTGGCATCGCGCCAGCGTTGCCGTTATAACCTGACGACCAATTGCAGGGACCTCTCGCCCGAACAAACGTAGTCTTGTGTCGGCACATTGTTGCAATAATGGTCATCTTGCTTGTCCCATACATGCCACTGTGTATCTCGTTGCCAGAAGGTGACAGAGTTTACAGAAGGAGATAGGCGAGGAAACGCCAACAAAAAACGCCGATGGCGAACGTCCCTCACCTCTCAGTGAAGTTGTTTATGTGGGTCCGCTTGTGCACGACGAACTTAGATTCGTCTAGTGATATCACGTTTCGGCTCTTGTAGACTTGCTCTCCCGCCACCTGCCGCCATGGAACGTGCCGCCATGGAACGAGCGCGCACACCGTCAGTCGCTCACCAGCTACTACCTCTTACGGTACATATACACGTGAAAGGGTAACTTTGATTCGTCCCTGTTATTTCGCGTCCATACAGTGGGTACCGCAAGTTCAGAGCACCCCGTGACAAGCCGAAACAGGCGCTCTTAACCACACATTGCTCTTATCTGTAGTGGGAAATATACAGGTTTTAGTATATAGGCGTGACTAGCCGTTTTGACGCTCTTAACCCCCGAATGCTCTTAACCGGGCACTCTTAGCTCGGGGTACCCACTGTACCTACACGGAGGCGTTTCGACTTCTGCGCTGCCGTCCTGCGCAGGACTCTTTGCCCGCATTGGGTTGGGTGTTTCTCTCCCTCTTTCCTGCAACTCGCCGAGTTCCGAACCTGAGCTCTGCTAGACTTACCACTGGTACAACAGTAGCGCCTCTAATGGCAGTTTAAATCAGGCAACAAGCGGCGCTGGTCGAGGCCTACAGCACGAGGACCTTCCGAACTAAAGCCGACAAAACAAAAAAAACGCGCTTCTTCCCCGGGGGGCGGGGGAGTCGTTTTAGTCGCGAAGCAGCCTGCCGGCGCAGCAGTGCTATATACCGCTGCTGCAGCTTGAGTTGCCCGCATCAACAGAACCGACATGAGTCGCACTGCAGCTTGAGTTGCCGCATCAACAGAGTCGACGTGAGTCGCAACGATCCGACGGTTGGTGCTGACAAAAAAAAGTGCTTTATTTGTAGCCTTGCACCTCGCCGACGAACGACGACCGAGGCGTCAAGTCATTCGCAGCATGCTCGGAAACAAACTGAAATGGAAAAAAAAGAAGGCAAAGAGACAAGAGGCGGCCGCCGCTGCTTGCGTTTGTGCATCGATCGCTCTACCCGGCGTTTGTGTTTGCCCTCTCGAGTTTTCTTCGAGCTGATAAATCACCCTCGGCTGTTCTTTCCGTCTCCGAGGATTTGTCTGCACAAAACTGCTGAATATGTACTCGGGTTTCATGTTTGCTCAACCCTGCCGCAGGAAATAAATCAGTATACCATGACCTGCCTTCATCCATATTCAACTACAACAAACGAAGCTTGCTACGATAGAGGTTGCACTTTTTGGTGTTTTTGTTTCTGAATAACGCGGTTCCTTATAACCCAAAGTCGTCGGGGTGTCACTCCTGTTTTGCACAACGATTTTTTTGTACACCTTGGTCATGGTTTTTTTGTAAACGGGTTTCACTTTTAGTTTTCTTAAATCGCTTTGTGGGTGAAGCGCAAAGCTCCTAACGTGAGGAGCCACAGAAAACAACTGGTGCACCTCTATCGTAGCATGTGTCGCGAAGCCTCTCTTGCGCATGTTGAACGTGCGCACTTACGCATGTTGAACGTGCGCAAACGCATGATGGAACATGCGCAAAAAGGCATATGATGACGCACAGAAGGACCATCGTTTCTTTTTGTGATAAAAATATCGCATGCAGGCAGACATGTAGGCACACTCCTGATGGTGCCGCATGGCCATATATAGCGTGGGCTTGCCCGCTGCAGCAGTAAAACACACCCGGGTATATACAGCACGGAAAAACTCACGAATATTTGTCGCTGAATCGCCTTCAAAACTTACTTGCGTTGCACCTACGCACGCTAACTCAAGAGTCCTTAAAACCATTTTACTACTGCCAAAATGACCCTACTCTAGTTCCAAGTAGTTTATCCCGAAAAACGTGGCGGTCATTTCAAAGGGGTCAACAGAGGCCGCAAAACAACTGACCTGCGCGTGGATGGCGGGAAGAGGCACACCCATGCATCGAAGGTACGCTTCCATCGTGTCCGACCTGTAACGCCGTTGGGCAAAACAAAGCGTGAAGGGGAGAGGGGCGTGACGTTGGAATTTTGATGCGAACAACGTTGATCAAAGGACTAACGTCAGAGGGGCGTGACGTTGGACTTTTGATGCGAACAACTTTGAACAAAGGAATAACGTCACCTAACACCCTTCCGCGGGAATAAATACCGCGGACTGGGGTGAAACCTCGACTTGAAAGTACAAAAATACTCGCACACTTGACGTGGCACGTGACACGTGGTGAGCCGTAAATATTTTCCTTCAAATGGTTTATAATGTTGTTAAAAACCCCCTTGTATAGAACTGCACGCGCGTTCATGGGGACAAACAACTTGGAATTAACTACTTGTATTTAGAGTATGATCGTTTTCGCAATGTAGTAAAAGTGTGGATTTAACCCTTTCAACACTGCGAAAAATGACCCACACTAGTTCCAAGTACTTTTGTTCCCAAAAACCGTTTCCGGCTCTAAAGGGGTTAAGGTTTGTGTCACACGGCAGGCCTCTTCGCGAGAGCTCTGGTAGCTCGTGCTGAACTGCGAAAACCCATGGTCCCATCGCGAAAACAATATCTGGATTATGCACGGTACTCTTCACATGAAACCGTCATTTCTAGGAGGGCGAATTACCACCTAGCCCCAAACCCATCAACCAACGTTTTAGGGCTAGTCCTCTTCGTCTCGTACACAGTGCGTTTCAACCATAGTGCCGAATGACTACTACAGTAGTAAATCTCCACTGCTTCCTACCCATCGACACCTCGAGGTTGTATTAACCGAATTTAGCAGAACCTGTTTCCAGGAAATTTCTTCGGTTCTGAGTCGTGACAGTAGTTTAC
>JAYJME010000151.1:0-33715 GCA_036873775.1 Costaria costata
AGGATTTCGGTGTGGATGAGAATAGAGGCCACTTTCGTGGAGTAAGAGGTATTGTAAAAACTCCAATTTTTACTCCAGAAGGTGTTCACGATATTTGTGGCAGCGACGGAGTTGGTACCAAAACCATTATTTGTACCGCTGCCTCAAATCAGCGCGGAAGTGCACGTGACATAGCTGCAATGCTTTTCGATGATGCAGCAAGGCATGGTGCTATGCCATATCTTCTCACCAACGACCTCTCTGTCGATACGCTCGGCAAAAATAATGCTGATTCGAGGTTTCTTCGCTATAAGCTGATGATGGATGAACTCGGACTTGTCGCGAAGGAAAATCATGCTGTGCTTTTTGGTGGAGAAACCGCTGAACTGTCACATTGTGTGACCTCAGAAATTAACAGTACCGCGCTTGACGAAGACGATGGATCTCTGGCAAACGGTTCTGTAGTCCGTCCCGACTTCGCCTTGACCAAATACAATTGGTCTGGATCCTTGACCTCTTTCCTCGACCCTAAAAGGGTGATCAATGGTCGGGGAATCAAAAAAGGTGATCTCGTCGTTTCTTTGCGCGAACCTGGCATGCGGTCAAACGGTGCCAGTATGATGCGAAGATACCTCAGGGAAAAATTCAGCACACATGGCTTCAACTGGTGGCAACATCCAGATGCGCAAAGGGTTATCAATGAAATTGCAACGCCTTCAACGATTTACACAAGGTTTCTGACATTTCTCAATGGCTGGCACAACGCCGCTTGTGATTTTGAACCTATCATCCCCGTCAAGTTTATCGCCCATATCTCTGGTGGTGGAGTTAAAACTAAATTTGCTGATGTTCTCATGGGACTTGGCTACTCTGCGTTACTCAGTGATCTACATGATCCTGCATATTTCCTTAGGGACGCTGTGACCCACTTCGGTCTTTCTGGTCCAGAAGCTTATGAGAATTTCAGTAGTGGAAATGGAGCTTTGCTCGTGATTAGTCCGAATAATTTTGATGCCCTCAATAGAATTGCAAAAGATTTCGGTATTACAGCTAAACTCTCTGGTGTAATTATTGCACAGGGTGGAAAAAAGTATGTTCGGATTACTTCCAAGTATGATGGCACAATTTTTAGCTACGAAGCTTGATGTGAGCTTCTAAAACACAAAAAAGCCCAGCGGTCTCAACCGCTGGGCTTTTCAAATTAGTGTTGTTTGATCTTTGGCAGAATCTTTCAGCCAAAGATTGATTTTTCTGATCAAGAAATCAAGATCCCCCAGATTCCTAAATCATGTCAGGCTCACCAAGCGCCGTACGCAACGCGGTCAAAACATACTCATAATCAGCAAGCAATGAAGCTAGCATTTCCGGGGTAAGTTCATTGTCCTTAGCGTTACGGAATTTTTGTTTGTCTCGAGCCTTTTTCGGATCCCTATCTGGCCAGAGGCGCATCTCATCAGGGGTGATGACATCGCCAAGGATGATATCACCTGACTGGTTGATACCTGCCTCGATTTTGAAATCAACCAAAGTGATATTACATCTAGCGAAAAACTCCTCAAGAATGAGGAATACTTTCAGTGCAATCTCTTTTCCCCGGGAAAAAGTTTTGTAGGTCTTAACCCTTTGATCTGGATCAATTGGTTGAACTCGGGGACAACCAGAATCTAAGGGTTTTCCATTTTCAAATAGAACAAGATTTGCACTTGTCGTGTCGATCATAACCAAAGGATCGTGATCGGCGTCATTTTTATAGAAAACTTCAACAACAGGCTCTTCAAATCTTCCACCAGCTACAGCTCGGGGGTGTCGCTTAAGGAATGAACCTGTGGCAATTCTTCGTACAACGAACTCAAACGGTTGCATGTCGAGTTGTTGGGCGAAGAATGAGCTGTGAAAGTGCAGGTCAGGCAGACCTGTGTTCGCTACAAGTCTTTTGACTGTTCTAAAGTAGTCATTTCCGAGTGCTACTCCTCTTTTGGGAGCCACAAGGTGATTTGGTATGCCTTGTTCGGCAAGGTATTCAAATAGGAGGGTGGTAATTAGACTACTGACCCTTCCTTTTTCAGGTACAACACGAAGACGTAAGCCGTCTTGAGCTGTTATGTTATCGGTATTATGTACCAGAACAATAGGTGGGTGATCGGGATTGTCTGGAAGTTTATAGATTACTTTGGTCTTACCTTTGCCAATGATTTTAAGGGTTTCTTCAGACCCCGGGACTGGAGTTTGCGGTCTCATAACGGTGCAGAATATATAGCTAGATAAACCAATCTCAGGCAAGGATTGCCAAAAGAGTTAACAACACGTTATCTCAAAGATCAGTAACCTTGTATATATTACCCAGAGACTAATATATTGCAATCGAGATATAAAACTAAAGATTCGTAATCCAAAACACATCAGTCATCTTTCGAAACCAAGTCCTTTGTCTTTTTGCATAGTGCCAAATTGCGAAAAAAAGTGTTTCTTTAAATTCCTCTAGGTCAATTTTTTTGTTAAGAAGGTCGGCTATGTATGCATATTCAAGACCTAGAGTTTGCATTCGGTCGCTTGTGAGCGCGCCGCTAGCTAAAAGCTTTTCAGATTCTTCAATCATGCCTTGTTCTAAACGTTTTTCGAGTCTTGTTTTAATTCTATTTCGAAGCGTAGCATCGTCACTATCAATTCCAATAATTAAAGTGCTGTAAACTGGCTTTTGATTTTCTTTATCTATTAGTGGAATATAGCCGAGCGATTCTAGTATTTCGATAGCACGTATAACGCGGCGTTTGTTTTTCAAATCAACTTGATGAGGTTGATTTTTATTTAAAGTTTCAAATTGAGTTAGTAATTCTTCTAAAGTTTTTTCTTCAAGCTCTTTACGAAGTTCAGGGTTTGGGGGAACAGGCGGAAGTTCATTGTCAAAAATAACAGCGTCAATATACTGACCAGTTCCTCCAACAAGAATTGGAATATTATTTTGCGCATGAATTTTGGAAATGATCTCTTTTGCATCCTTCTGATATTCAGCAACAGAATATATTTCGTTTGGATCTTTTATGTCCAACATATGGTGAGGAATTCCTTGCATCTCTTTAGGTGTGATTTTTCCAGTTCCAATATTTAGGTGACGATATATTTGCCGAGAGTCAGCTGAAATTATTTCACAGTTTTTGTTGTGCTTCGATTTTATATATTGGGCAATGGATACAGCTAAATCACTTTTACCAGTTGCTGTGGGTCCGATTATGGTTATGAGGGGTTGGAGTTTGTGCGTGCGTGTCAAAAAGCCGTCGATTAGAGGGATGGATTTGGGGAGGTAAGGGGATTGAAGGGTTGTAGGTGTTGATGATTGCATGCAGATATATAGTATCGAAGATTTAGAAAATGGATAGTGATTTCAGGTGACAAGAGCCTGTTTGATAAGCAAAATTCGAACTATTGCTATTTTTCCTAAAATATGTTGTTATGTTAGGGTATTTAGTTCGGCTAGCTATGTGGTTAGCCATTGATATAAACACTTCAACAATGAATTAGGAGTACAAAATGAAGAATCTGATTAATTTCATGTCGGCACTGTTTTTTATTGCTGCAAACGCATATTCTGAGTCGTATCCGAAAGCAACTGGGTACGTCAACGATTTTGCAAATTTGCTCACAATTGAACAAGGCCAGATGTTAAATGACAAACTCGTCGCCTTGGAAAGCAAAACCTCAGTAGAAATCGCTGTTGTTACGATCTCTTCACTGGGTGAATATACAATTGAGGACTATACAACTGGTTTGGCTGAAGCGTGGGCTGTCGGTAAAAAAGACAAAAACAATGGCGTAGTCTTTTTGATTGCGCCAAATGAACGCAAGATGCGTATTGAAACAGCATCTGGCGCTCGTCGAATTCTGACGGACAGAAAAGCGAATTGGATACGTGATAATAAAGTGCTTCCGTATTTCCGCAGTCAAAATATTCCGCAAGGAATTATTGCGGGTACAGAGGAGATCATTGGCGTGTTCGACAAAGATTCTGTTGAAATACTTGCCGAAAAACCTTTGGATAGTAAAGTTGGCGGTCACGTCAAACGTAAACATTATCTGCAAGCTGAAAAACAAGAAGGGACGATTCTTTTTCCGTTCATTTTAAGTTTGCTCGGTGTTTTAGGTACAATAATATATATTATCTGTGCTTTGACGAAGAGCTACAATATTAAAAATTCTTTAGCGTATGTTTTAGGAAGCAAAGAATCTGTCGCAGAAAGATTTGCTGATCTCAGTATTAAGGTAAACAATCCATTTGTTGATGATGGTTGTAAATCCGAACTTGCAGAATTGTGCAGTAGCTTTGCTAAAATCAGCGGTTTCAGTTTAGCAAGCAAAGGGGTGGACTGGCCTAATGCAAGTCGAGAACTGCAAAGTATATTGACTTCCCTAAGCTTTTTAGAAGAAAGGGTTGAACGTCAAATAAAGTTCGGTGTGGATGCCTATATTAAGGGTCCGAGGCTCTACGATGAAATTCCGGCCATGATCGACGCCACTAGCAATGTACTTGCTAAAGGTGAACATAGTCCAGATGCTAATCGGTGCCTAGAAGAAGCTAGGTCCGAATACAGGCGGGCAGTAAGTTTGAGGTCTGGCATGACCATGGTGGATTGGTTCATACTCTATCAAATACTCAGTGCAGTTTCCTCTAATAGGGAAAGAGCTGAGTATGTACATCATAAAGCCAACTCGCCAGATTATAATACAGGGTCTTCTTCTCGCAGATCTGGCGGCACAAGTCCTGCATTTGGATTCGGTGGCAACAAAGGGTTTAGTGGTGGCGGAGGTTTTGGTCGGAGCAGCGGTGGTGGCGGATCGTCCGGTAGTTGGTGAAGGTGTTTTAATCGAAACCCTCAGCGTCAGAAGACGCTGAGGGTTTTTTATTTTGGTATAATGTAAAAATGGCAATAAAACCTTTATGCGATAAGTGTAAGTTAGAGTTAAAAGACTTTGGTGGGATTTTACTTAGTCCTCCGGATAAGAGAAATAAGGTGAGGAAATTTCATCTTTGTAAGAGGTGTTATGAGGTGGTGGTGAAGGGGTTTTGTTAGGTTTTATAGGTCATTGACTTTACAGTTGTAGTGTGGGAATATTTTCTCGAAATTGATCTTTAAATTAGGTTTAAACACAGCACTAAGCTACTAAATATTTGGATACTTTGTGCTGTGGCTAAACTATTCTGGTGTAGTACGGCAGAATTCAACTTTGTTTAATAAATGAAAACTGTACATGTTGTTGTCTTGTGCCTTTCGGTTGTAGTTGTAACTCTGTCAATGAGCTCTGCTGTCGACCAGACACTGGAATCCAAGAATAAACAGGAGTTAACAATCTTGCCTAAATGGAATCCTGGCATGAACAATGGGCGGAGACCTAATCTGGTTGGTTCCACGAATAATACTTCTAAACCAGTAGAGGCTGAACAGGTAATCGTGCTGGCGGAAAAAGAAGTCACAGCTGAATTACCTCCATATCGCATTGAAAAGCTTCACAAAGTAATGATCGATGGACCCGGAAAATTCAGCATCATTACTGAGCACGAGACAGGGATCCTTGCTCATGAATTGCTATACGTGGACGATAGAGGTACAAGGGAGGCTTATCTACATCACTATATTGCAGAAAATAGCAAAACCGATTTCATTCAAGAAAGAAGAACTATCAATGTTCGAATGATTAACGATGCGAAAAAGGGTAAGATGTGGGGTGAAATTAAAAAGTTCCAACCTCAGCATTTTCATGTGGAGCTCCATGTCAATATGGAGCAAGACCCGATTGAATGACGATAAACTGATCTCGTCTTTAAATAAACTCAGTTCGGCCGCTGACCATATGGTTGGCGGTTTTTTTGTTTGGGAGAGAATCGGTCACCAGTTATTTTTGCTTCGCAAAAATCCTGTCGACCCCGCCTCCCAGATCGCACTTCGCTTCGCTCACTGCGCAATCTGGTCCGGCTTTCGATTCTCTCTGTACAGTGAAATTAAAATATCCAAGTCCATTGGACTTGGATATTTTAATTTCATGTGCCGGAGGAGAGAATCGAACTCTCAAGAGGTTGCCCTCGCACGATTTTGAGTCGTGTGCGTCTACCAATTCCGCCACTCCGGCATATTTGTTTTTGACCTATCTTTACACTTGGCAATGAGTGAATTGCCTAATTTCATTAACATAATGAAATGTCCACATACTATACACAAAAAACACCATATTTGTACAGTTCCAGGTAGCAAAGTCTGTGCTAAAATACTTGCCATGAATCCACCCAATTCTGTTCCAAATACAGTTCCTAATACCAATCCACAAGACCCAATTTTAGTGCCAAACAGTGATACGCAGGTTGCGCATTCGACGCCGTCAGTTATACCTGATGTAACTTTAAATCATGTGGAACAGCCTTCTGAGGTGATTGGCGAACAGGCTACGGCTGAGGCTCCAAATACCCAAGTTTTATCTGCAGAGGTTCAACAAGTTGAAATTAAACAAGAGCTTCCTGCTGATTTGCAAAACCAGCCAATTCCTACGCTTGTTTTGAATCCACTTGATATACCCATTCCTAAAAATGAAGCTCATGAAGCTGTAAAAAAATCTCAATATTTTAATAATTCAATTTTTTGGATTGAAAGTGAGAAGATTGTTCCAAATCCATATCAGCCAAGAAAAGAATTTGATGCGCATGCATTGCGTGATCTTGCTGAATCTATTCGTATGTATGGATTGTTGCAGCCACTTGTTGTAACTCGTAAGGAGATTATTAAACCAGATGGAGGTTTAGCAGTTCAGTACGAATTGATTTCTGGAGAGCGAAGATTGCGCGCTTCAAAGCTTGCAGGACTTCCACAAGTACCTGCGATTATTCGTGCAGCAGAGGAAGATGCTCGTGTAAAACTTGAGCTTGCGATTATTGAAAATCTTCAGCGAGAAGACTTAAGTCCACTTGATAGAGCAAGATCATTTGAAAGATTAGCTAGTGAATTTCACTTAAAGCATGATCAAATTGCTGAGAAAGTTGGTAAAAGTCGAGAATATGTTTCAAATACAATTCGATTGCTTAAATTACCACCACATATGCTGGATGCGCTTTCTGAAAGAAAAATTACAGAAGGACATACACGCCCGCTTCTTATGTTGATAGATAGGCCGGAGGAGCAAGAGGTCTTGTTTAAGGAGATCACGATGCGGAAGATGACGGTGCGCGAAGCGGAGCGGCATGCTCGTATTATCGCTGTAGACCGAGCAAGAAAAATTGAAATTAATCCTGAGCTTAGAGACTTGGAAAAGAGATTGAAGGATACACTTGGAACTCGTGTAATTGTTGAAAAGAAGGAACAGGGTGGAAAAATTACAATTGATTTTTTCAATGTTGACGATGTTAGAAATATTCTAGATCGACTTATGAAAGACGGTATCGGTTCACAGGGTGGATATGGTGGTGTCGCTCAGACTGTTGCCAACGCTGATGCTATTTCAGGTTTACCAAAATTAGCTACAGATCATGTACCTCAACAAGTTCATTCGTACAGTTCAGTTGCTGAGATGATGAATGATCTTTCAGTTGCAACTCCACTTCAATCAGCATCTGCTGAAGCTGATGTGCAAGCAGGAATTGCTGTTGCAGGAACTGATATGCCTCTAGATGACTCTACAGTTGCGGATACAAAAGAAGATGAGGATTTGTATTCTATAAAGAATTTTAGTATTTAGAAAGACAAAAGCCCTGCGATGTTGCAAGGCTTTGTTCGTGTTAGAGAGTTACTGACTCCAATTAACTATGATCTGTAAATGGATTAATTCCAAACTGCTCAAAATCTCGATATCTAGACTCAGTCTTTAACTTGTATCTGAGTCTGTTGGTTCCTTCATTTATAATACCTTTAGCACTTGAATCTAAGTCTTTAAAGCGATAAGGGGTAATTTTAGGGTAAATATAAGTAAAAAATTCCCAAAGTATATTTACCGTACGGACATGTGTCTGATTTAGATAGTCTAACGCTTCCGCCTCTTCAATGTACCAACGTTTCATTTCTATTAAAGTGTACAAAGTAAACTCTTCAAGATTTAAAACACTGAGATCTTGGAAGGGGAGCCATTGATCTCCATACTTCAGCTTCTGTACAGGGTGTGATGTTGCTGTTTGTATTTTCCATCTTAAACGTTGTTTTATTTCCTTTTCAACATTGCCGTCAATATAACTTAGTGATATTTCATCATCGTGCAGATATAAAAAACTTTCAAGTAGGGATGCCTGATAGCTTCTACCAACTGAAATACCACCTAAGTCATATCTCGTCCATAATATGTTTGCGTATGCGCGAAAGAGGTCAATATCACTCACTTCCGACACATGATATTGGTCATTATTCATGAGTGAATGGGGTAAAGGTTTAGTTTGGAGAGGGAACAGAGTGTTCTTGAGCGATTGTATACTTTTAAAGAGGGAAGTTCAACCTTGTTTATAGGCCTATTCTTAAGGCTTAAAATATGTCCCTTTCTGATTTGGACTATTTGCTTTACTTTTTTCCATGATAATGGTATAATATTAATGTTCCCTTCATTATTTTAGTATTCCATTATTCAATTGTTTCCCTTAATTATTCACAACAAATATGACAGATCATAATATTTACTCGTCTAAAGGCGATAATAATAATTTTTCAAATATCATAACTGGTATTTGGAAATTTAAGGAAGAAATTCCTGCAACAGAACTAGAAGCTATTGCACAAGAGTGGGCCACAAATCCAAAATACTTGCAATTATATGTAAGAAAAGTTTCTAAGGACCAATACGGCATAGGCTTCATGTACGATGACCGTGATTCTACTGATAACAAACCTTCTTACGACGCATTCTTTGATTCAACAACAGATATGCTTAAGAAAAAGTTTGGAAATGCCTTCTGCGGTTGGGACGTTTCAAGTTCAACGAACTTGATCAAGTAAACCGTATTTTAAATAATGAATAGGAATAGAAAAAGCGTCCCGCAAAGGACGCTTTTTCTTTATCTCAAATTCTGTATCTTATTTCTCAGCAGTCTTTGTCTCAGTCTTCTTCTTCCATCCACCACGTCTACCGACTTTTTTCTCTTCAGCGAAAATCTCAAGAGCACGCTCAAGTGTAATTGTAAATACATCGTCAGTTTTTAGTGATCTAAAATCTGCTTCATGCACTACATATGGACCAAATCGTCCTTTATTTGCTGTAATTTCTTTTCCAGTTACTGGGTGAACACCAAGCACACGAGGAAGGGATAAGTAGTGAAGGGCATTTTCAAGAGTAATCTTTGTAGGATCAACTTCTTTTGGAATACTAGCCATACGTGGCTTGGGATTTGTCTTCTTATCTTTTTCGCCAAGTTGAACATATGGACCAAATCGCCCAACCTTTGTAAATATTGGAAGTTGTGTTGCTGGATCAATACCTATTGGTTCATCGCCTTTAATCTCCAAACCTTCAAGCGTCAAAGCACCATCACAATCAGGATATCGATTACAACTTAAGAATTTACCTCCTCGTCCAAGCTTAATAATCATATTACTTTTACAAATAGGGCACTTGAATTTGTCATCTGCTACACCGAGAGTTGTTGCTTTATCAAGAGAATCCTTCTCTTTTACATCTTTATGGAGTGGTTTGTAAACTTCATCGATAGTTTTAATATATTTTGCTTTACCAATTGCGATATCATCGAGCATGTCTTCCATGTATGCGGTAAAGTCATCGCTAATATAACTTGCAAAATGTTCTTCCAAGAAAGAACTCACAACATCTCCAGTATCTGTAGGTACTAAACTTTTATTTACTTTTTCAACATAGCCACGCTCATCAATTGTTTTTATAATACTTGCATAAGTAGAAGGACGTCCAATGCCTCTTTTTTCAAGTTCTTTAATTAAACCAGCTTCTGTATATCGGCCTGGTGGTTCTGTAAATTTTTCAAGTGATCGCAAATCCTCTAGAGTAAGAGGGGATTTAACTGGAAGAATTGGAAGGATTACATCTTCACCAGCTGAATCAGGATCTGCTTTTAACCAACCATCAAAAAGAATTCGAGAACCAGTGACATTGAACTCTGGAACCTTCTCTTCTTTTTTTCCTGCAGATGCGCCAGTTGCGATTTGTGCTTCAGCGATAATCTTTGTTCGACTCATGCGAGCGTCTGACATCTGTGATGCAAGAGTTCTATTTCTGATCATACGATAAAGTCTTTTTGCATCATCGTCGAAACCTGCTACTTCTTTATCCAAATGAGTTGGACGAATAGCTTCGTGGGCTTCCTGAGCATTTTTAGATTTAGTTTTGAATTGTCTTGTCTCAGCATAATTTTTTCCATACGTAGATTCGATAATTCTTTTTGCTTCAGCTATAGCGCCACCTGAAAGAGTGGTGCTATCAGTTCTCATGTATGTAATATGTCCGCCTTCGTATAGCTTCTGAGCAATCATCATAGTTCTTGAAGGACTGAATCCTAATCTCGTACTTGCAGTTTGTTGAAGTGTAGAAGTTGTAAATGGCGCTTTCGGACTTCTCTTAGCCTCAGTTTCTTCAACTGCTCCGACAATCCACTTTGATTTTTTACCAATCTCCACAATTTCATCGGCACGAGCCTGGGTGTTTGGCTGATCAACACACTCCATAGTTAATTTGAATTTCTTTTTTGCACCTGAAGCATCTGCCGCAGGCTCAGTTTCAAAATCAGCAGTCAAAACGAAATATTGTTCAGGTTTAAAAGCGCGAATTTCTCTTTCGCGTTCCATAATTATACGAAGTGCAGGGGACTGAACTCGTCCTGCTGATAGTCCATATCGAACTTTTTTCCAAATCAAACCGGATAGTTCGTAACCTACAAGACGATCAAGTACTCGACGAGCTTCCTGTGCTTGTTTTAAATTGTCATCAATCTCACGGGGGTGCTCAAGTGCTTCAAGAATTGCTTCCTTAGTGATTTCATGAAAAGTAACACGCTTCGTTTTCTTTAGATGTGCAGCTTCTTTTACATGCCAAGCAATAGCTTCTCCTTCTCGGTCGGGGTCAGTTGCGAGTAATACAATAGATGCTTTTTTTGCAAGCTCTGAGATCTCGTCCACAACCTTTTGCTTTCCTGGAGAAATTATATATTTAGGAATATATCCACCTTTAATATCAATTGCTTGTTTTGCAGATTTTGGAAGATCACGAACATGTCCGACAGACGCAACTACTTTATAGTCATGTCCAAGGTATTTTGAAATAGTCTTAGCTTTAGAAGGTGACTCCACAATTAGCAACTTATAACCATGACCATGACTTTTGGCATGGGTTTTAGAAGTTGAACTAGTGTCTGTTTCAGCATGAGATGTATCAGCTTTTGAAGCGATAGATTTCTTCGAAACTTTTTTAACTTTTTTTTCTGTTCCGATAGGCATTCATTGAGTATTGCATAATTTCTAGACTCGGACAATTTTTCCATATTTTTCAGTTATATATCCTTTGATTTCTAATTGAATCAAAATTATTTGTAATGCACTTAATTTGTACTGAGAAATTTCAAGTAATTCTTGTCTATCGAGCGGGGAGTTTAATAAATTTAAAATACCAAGTTCCTCCTCACTGCAACTATAGTATTTTTCAGCCAGAGTTTGCTCCTCACGAATAACTTTAAGGTCGTGAAGGTATTCTGATGTATTTTTATAATTTATATTGTCTGTATGCTTATTATGAATATTTTCATCTTGTTCAATAATATATTTATTGTCTTTTGTATTATCAAACTGAAGCTCAAGTTGAATATCTATCTCATGTGTATTGACTAGATCAACGATATCCTCGATTCTAGTCAATGGAATTGCACCTTGCTCAATCAGTGAAAGTGGACCCTGTGATAATGGTGAAAATATAGATCCTGGGACGCAGACAATATCTTTACCATATTCTAATCCGAGTCTTGCTGTAATTAATGTTCCAGATTTTCTAGTACCCTCAACAATAATTATGATGTCTGCCAGTCCTGCCATGATTCGGTTACGGCGAGGGAAGTGCCACTTAGATGCTTCAGTACCTTCTTCGTACTCTGAAATAATTATTCCGCCTGATTTTTCGATACGATGCGTAAGTATAATATTTTCACGAGGATAAATTGAACTATCATCTAGCCCCGATCCAATAACTGCAATAGTTTTTAAGTTATATTCAAGTGCGGTTTCTAGGGCTATGGTGTCTATACCTGTGGCTAGTCCAGAAATTATAATTGGATTAAAACGCACCAATTCTTTAATAATAGCTTTAACTACAAGGACTCCATACGCTGTATGCTTTCGTGCCCCAATAATACAAATCTTTTTTCTCTCTAGACCCTGGGTGTACTGACTTACTGGTTCTGGCTCTAAATTTGCGTTTCTAGGTATAGATAGTAATTCCTTGGCCTCGTCTAAACTGGCCTTGCTACGCCTTAAATAGAGCCCCTGGGGCATATCAGCATAGTTGTTTAATACACAGTCTAGATCTGCCAGCCTGAGATACTCTATATATAGTATGTTTTGTGGAATTTTGTCAGTCATTGGCGGAATATTAAACCATCTGATATTATGAAATCATCAATTTAAGCTCAAATATTGCTTAATTTTCGATCAAATTTTGCCAAAGTTCCGATGAAGGAATTTTCATAATTTATCCCCATTTATATAAATTCCTAAAAAAATCTAGAAAACACCAATAAAACATATAAAACCATGCTCGATATAAAATTCATCCGTGAAAATAAAGACTTAATTGCCTTCGGTGCTAAGAAAAAGCATATTGATTTTTATGTAGATGCACTACTTACTATAGATGATAAGCGTCGGGAACTTTTAACTTCAATCGAAGAAAAAAAGGCGAAGCAAAATGAAGCTAGTCAAAAAATTACATCTACACAAGATGAATCTGAGCGAAACAATCTTATATTGAGCATGAAAGATCTTAAGGAGGGTCTTAAAGTTGAAGAAGAACAGTTTGCTGAAGTTATGAAGGAATGGCAAAAACTTATGGTTGCTGTTCCGAATATTCCTGATATGTCAGTTCCAGAAGGTGCAACAGACGAAGAAAATGTAGAAATTAGCGCATGGGGTGAAAAGCCTAATTTTAATTTCACTCCTAAGAGCTATATAGATCTTATGTATGCACATGACATGCTTGATCTTGAAAGAGGGGTAAAGGTGGCAGGTTTTAGAGGTTATTTTTTGAAAAATGATGCAGTTCTATTGAACTTTGCTATTTGGCAATACGCTATGAATAAATTAGGTGGCAAAGGTTTTGAACCAATGATAGTGCCATCACTTGTTAAGCGAGAAACACTAATAGGTACAGGTTATATTCCTCAAGGTGAAGAGGATTTATATAAAACTCAAGACGGTGATTATCTAGCTGGAACAGGTGAGGTTGCTACTATGGGGTATTATTCAGATGAAATTATTGACGCTGGAATTTTACCAAAAAAGATTTTAGCATTTTCACCTTGCTTTAGACGAGAAGCTGGTAGTCATGGAAAAAATACTCGTGGACTATATCGTGTACATGAATTTTTCAAATTGGAACAAGTTGTTCTATGTGAGGCTAATCACCAAACGTCTGTAGATCTTCATGAAGAGATTACTAAAAATGTTGAGGATATGCTCCAAGAGTTAAATGTTCCATACCATATTGTACTTAATTGTGGTGGAGATCTTGGATTAGGACATGTTAAAAAATATGATATTGAAGCCTGGATTCCTTCAGAAGAGAGATATGGCGAGACTCATTCGTCTTCATATTTCCATGATTTTCAGACACGCAGATTAAATATTAGATATAGGGATAGTGAAGGGAAATTGAGATTTGCCCATTCACTAAACAATACAGCCTTTGCTACACCTAGACTTTTGATTTCAATTATTGAAAACCATCAGCAGGCTGACGGCACTATTATTATTCCGGAAGTACTCAGACCTTACATGCAAGGACGAACAGTTATTGGTAAACCAACCAACTAATTTTTCATTAATCTGAAGGCTTTAGTTCAATGATAAATAGGACACAACCACGACATGTAAAAAGTTTTTTAAATACAAGTCGAATTCGTAGACGACGTCGTATTCAAAGAAATATTCGTATTGGGCTTTTTGTCACATTTATAATTTCTTGCATAGTTGGTTTTGTATATATTAGTAATACTCCAAGATTTCAGCTTAAAGAGACCTCTGTAAAAGGACTTAATAAGCTAAATGATACTGATATAAAGAAGTTTACAGAGACTGAAATATCTAAAAATAGTAATTTTTTCGGCTTGATACCAGCGTCTAGCACCTTTTATATTAGTGAAGAGAAGTTAGAAAAAGCTATTCTTAGCCAATATCCTAGAATTGAATCTGTGAAGGTAAGTAATTCATTTGCTGGAAGTTTGAATATTGAAATTGTTGAAAGATTGGGTATGGCAAAGTGGTGTACTAGCAATGAAGAAGATAAAAAGAGCCCTAAGCCCATTTTAGAAGATGAAAAAAATATAAATTCAACATCAAGTCCTGAGATTGATAATACAAGTAATATAGATGAGGATAATCAAAGTGAAATAGATAATCCAGAAATTGCAGACGAGGTTGTCAGTAATCCTGGTGTAAAAATTTGTTATGAATTTGACAAAGATGGTTATATTTTCGATGAAATTATCTTGGATAAAGGCATGAACATTTCAAATGAAGGTGAAGACATATTGAATAAGGATGCTACTCAGTCAACGGAGTTTCGAGGTCTAATTAATGGTGATCCAATAGGTCAAAGGTTTTTAGATGAAGGAAAATTCAATAATTTATTAAAAGTAGTACAGTTTGTTAACTCTATAAACTTAAAAGATGAGTATGTAATATGTGAGACATCTGAGCTTTGTACAATAAAAGTTATGTATAATGGAGAAATATACATAGATATTTCATCAAATATTGATGTTTTAATAGAAAGATTGAAGGCAATCTTCGAAAATGAAGTTTTGAAAGATCAAGATTTCAAATATGTGGATGCAAGATATGGAAATAAGGTTTTTTATAAAACAAAATAATATATAATGGTTGATATGAATGAAAATGAGTTAAACAATACAGATAATCAAGATCAACCTAATTTCGCGCATCTAGGTGCTCCAAGAGAATTTTCAAAAAATGAAGTGTATGGAAATATTAGAAGTTCAGTTTCTAATTCAGTCATAAATACACAAGCTCCTGTTGATAATTCGCCCAAAAGACCATCTTATAGTTTTAAATTAGTTAAAACACATACATTTAATTCAAGCCCTATGACGTATGCTTTATGGGTCGTTATTTTAGTTATTGTTTTAGTTTCTGTGGCAGCTTCACTAACACAGGGAATATTGCTGGTTAAAGATATGTTTAACACAGGGAAGACAAAGACAGCTGTAGATAATAGCAGTCAGTTAAATACTGGAATTGTGGCAGGAACAAATGTATCTGCAAATACAAATCAGGAATTAGAACTAAGAGGATCAGATGATGGTGCGCTAGTCAGCGAGGAATCATTGAACTTTCAGCCATTATATAAAATACTTGCACCTGACCAAGTATCTAAGATTGGTGTTACTGCAAAAGGGTATTATGTAGCTGATATTAAAACAGGTGAAAGAATACTGGCAAAAGAAGCAAATCAAGTTTTTCCAATTGCATCTGTATCTAAGCTTATGACAGCATTGATTGCTTATGAAAAGATGGATTTACAAAAAGTTGTAGTTGTATCACGTGATTCATACAACGCTTATGGTGCTCAAGGTGAATTGGTTCCAGGCGAAAAGATAAAACTTGGAGATCTTATGTATCCTGTCCTTATGGAATCTAGCAATGATGGGGCAGAAGTGATTGCTGAATCATTTGGACGAGTAGAGTTTATGGCTGAGATGAATAAAAAGGCTATTTCACTTGGCATGACTGATACTTATTTTGAGGATCCAAGTGGCCTAGATGCAAAAAATGTTTCTACACCTGAAGATTTATTTAAACTAACAAAATATATTAAGGAAAAAGCTCCAGTTTTATATGATATGACTCGAGTACGTGAATTCGGTATCCTTAAACATAAATGGTTCAATAAAAATAGATTTTTGAATACAGATATTTTCTTAGGAGGTAAAAATGGCTATATAGACGAAAGTAGATGGACTACAGCTTCAATTTTTGAAGTAACTCTTGCAAAGGGTGGAAAGCGACAGATCGGTATCGTTTTACTTAAGAGTGAAAACAGAGAAGGTGATGCTACAAAGTTGATTAAATTCTTAGAAAAGAACGTAATGCATACTGAGACAGGTATTTTTTAGCTAAGGTAATAGTTAAGCGAATTTGATTTAATAATAGTAAAAAGAAAAAACCGCGCCCTAAGGCTGCGGTTTTCGGTCCAACTTCAAATGTTGTGAAATGAGCTGGAATCATATTGTTTATCGCATTACTCTTCTCCTTATTCTCCTTGCTAAAAATGGAGCAAACACCATCCAGATAGCCAAACCAAAAAGGAGAATGAATAAGAGATAGACAGTGCCACTCGTACTCCTATTCGATTGTTCTTTTCGGAGGTTCTGAACCTGCTGATCGCTATGAACTACAGGTGTATGAGATGCCTGCGCTATGCTTTGCAACCAGCTTGGTTGATTTGCAATTGGTACAAAGACTCCTGTAGCTTTTTCAGGGCTATAGGATTCGTCTGAAGGCTCGTCGAGTTGCTCCAAAGGGATTTCTTCATCTGAATCCTTATCTGAATCATTTGAAGATCCGCCTCTTTCCAAATCCTTGTCAGGGATTGTTCTGGAAGGGGATTCTTGTGGCAAGACGCCTTTAGGAAACACGTCCAAGTAATCCTTGAGTGGTTCAATAACACGAAGCATACGGCCTTGAAGATTAAACCATGCCTCCTCTGGTTTCAAAGGTTCCCTTATTGAATTCAAAGTAGGGCTTGAGTACCTAAAATGAATTTCTTTAGTGTCAGTGTTGTACTCGATGACTAACGGATTGTATTCGCCATCATAGAACCTGCATTCAACTTCAAAGACCCTTTCAGGTGCCATGGGGTCATTTTCAGTGATTATAAATCCAAAAGCATCTGTAGCTCCACCTTCGCGAAGACACCTTGCTGCTGAAAATGGATCAAGTGAATCAGTTGATATATTCAGCAATTCTAGCTGCAGCACGCCGTCTTTCTTGCGAAAATTAAGGTGCAGAACATCGAAAGGGACATCTTCTTTATTTCTGTGAGAGATATTCATCTCTCCTTCAGTCCCTGACAGTATTTGGCGGGACAGGTCTGAAACCTCTTTGATCATATGCAAGCATACATCGTTAGAGGTTGTTTTCTTCTCTGTTTTAGTAGGGTCAAACCCTTTCCAAATTACGTAGGTATTTTCAGTACCCGCGTAAGCAGAGGAAAACATGACGTATCGAGGGATCGTAAGCATGATCACCACTTTTATGGCAACTATGAACAAAGACCGAAACCGACCGGGGAGTATGGTTTTCATGTGAGTAATATGAATTTGTCGATGAACGGACCCGACCGTGGCAATCCCTAAGGGGATTAGAGCCATAGTCGAACAAGGTCTACCAATAGCATGCGCTTCTAAATATTTTGAGTCAAGGGAAAGCTGTCAATATTTTGAGTAAATTTTGCTATAGATTGTATTTTGACAGAAGCATGATATTCTGTTTTAACAATAATATTATGAGTTTTTCATTTAATTTTGATAAAAATTTAAGCAATGATCTGATTGATAAGTATCCGCTTATGCGAGTAGGTACTATTAATACTGCTCATGGGAAAATTGAAACCCCTGCATATGTTTCAGTTGGTACAAAAGCTACGGTTAAGGGTTTGACGCCAGACATGATTCGCCAGACTGGTGCTCAAGTTGTTCTTGCTAATACATATCATTTGTATTTACAGCCTGGCCATGATCTTGTTGCGAAAGCAGGAGGTCTTGGAAAATTTATGTCATGGCCAGGACCAACCATGACTGATTCTGGAGGTTTTCAAGCTTTTTCTTTAGGCGCTGCACTGGGTAAAAATATTACAAAGTTGGTGAAGGGAATTAAGGGAAATGGAAATGGTCAAGGTTTGGACGGGCAGGGTGAAAATATGAAAGAAGAAATTCTCCCAGAAATAACTGAAACAAAAAGAAAGTTATATGGAAAGGATATTCCAGAAGAAGCTATGAAGCCTGCATCTATAGATGCAAATGGTGTTATGTTCAGATCAATTATAGATGGTAGTGCGCATTATTTTACTCCTCAAAAATCAATTGAAATTCAGCATGCTCTTGGCGCAGATATCATAATTGCCTTCGATGAATGCACTTCTCCTCACGAACCACTTCGTTATCAGCAAGAAGCTCTAGATAGAACTCATCGTTGGGCAAAAAGTTGTTTGGAATATCATCATCTGCATCATATCGAGAAGCCCGATGAAGTTAGTTATAAGCCAGAATATAATCAAGCTTTATATGCTGTGGTCCAAGGTGGAAGACATGAAGAATTAAGAAAAGAAAGTGCAGAAGTTCTCAAGAATATGTCAATTAAAAGTGAAGAAAAAGGTGGAAATGGTGCAGATGGCAAAACTGGTGAAGCGAGCAGAGGAACAGCTCGCAAAATTGGTTTCGATGGTTTTGCAATTGGAGGATCATTTGCAAAAGAAGACATGTCTACTTCAGTAAAATGGGTAAATGAAATACTGCCTCCCGACAAGCCTCGACATCTTTTAGGTATTGGCGAGCCGCTTGATCTTTTTATGGCTATTGAAAATGGTTGTGACACCTTCGACTGTGTTTTGCCAACAAGAAATGGCCGAACTGGCACAATCTTTACTTCACAAGGTAAAATTAATATAGCAAATTCACAATACCGAGAAGATTTATCAATTCTTGATGAAGATTTCATCTGTCCGCCACTCAAGGGGTATACAAAAGCTTATTTATCACATCTTTTTCATGCAAAAGAGATGATGGGACCAATTATTGCCTCCCAACATAATCTGTTCTTCTTAATTGAACTAACAAATCGAATCCGTGCATCAATTATTGATGGCACATATGAAGAATTTAAGAATAATTTCTTAAGTAAATATAAAGTTTAATATAATTTAATTACAAAAACCCAGCAACCGCGCACGGTACTGGGCTCGAATTGAATACAATGAAAATGTTGAGGTTCATCCTGTGATTGTATTTACAGATTATATTAAACTGAATACACAGAATTCAACACGTCGTCAAAAGACCGGCAATTGTATCCTAACCTAATCGAAATACGATTTAGAAGATCGGCAGAGTCTCTTAGTTTGATATAGTTGTGATTATTTTCAGGACACAACTCAGCCTCATGTTCAATCAAAGCTCTTGCTTGAACCACGATCTCTTCCATTTCATTATCGATTAATATAGGAAGGTCACCTTTGTGTCTTATAAGGGCTTTAATGCCAATGAAGGCCTCTAGATCATTAAGAGCTGATAAAATATCAACAAAGCCTAGAAAGGTTTTAGATTGAGCCAGTTCCTGGATTTGACGTTTGCCAAAATGATTAAACCAGTGCAGAACTAAAATGTATGATATAAAACATACGGCAGTAAGCATGTTTATTGCCCAGACTATCCACGGAGTGTTTGTTGATTCTAAACCTGTATAAATCATAACGACACACAGAATCATGAAGAAATTGAAATACATTTTCAGTACTATAAACTTCATAATCGTGTCAAAACTGAACTGGATATTTTTCACAATATTGTCGAATCCGTCTCGATTGATACCGAGATCTTCAGCTAGTGGAACTAGCCTGCTTTCGGACTTAATTTTTTCCAGCATCAGATACAGATTTTCTACAGCAAGTGGAGTTAATCTGCTTTTGAATTTAATCTTTTCCAGTAAAAAAGACGGATTTAATATATGGTACATATTAATTGTGGGTGGGTTGAAAATTTCCAGATTGTAGACAGAGGGATTGCATATGTAAGAAACTATCTGGTAATACGTTATCTCGCTATTTGAGTTTGGTCAATTGGATGGCAATAATTAATACGTATAGGCTGTGGATATCAGGTGTCTATTCCATGATTACAAATTAATATTATTTTGAGCGATATTTTATAAAACCTTGATGAAAATTTAATGTTCTGTCTAGTAGACTACTGCCATTATTCAAATTAAAATATATATAAATAAAAATATGGCAGAGAAAATTGTAACTAGAGAGGAATTTAATAGTCTAACTAATAAGGTTGATTCAATAGATCAACGGCTGGAAAAAGTTGAAAATAAACTTTGTGAAATAGAGAAAAGACTTTTTGCTTTGGAAGTAAAAATTAATGAATTAGAAGGAAGGCTTATTGCAGCTTTTGAGCGACATATAGGGAAGCTGCTTGCAGGACCATTACATGAAGAATTTATTCATAGGTTAGAAGTAATTGGAGAAGGTTTTGGTATTCACGAGCAACGTATTACGACTTTAGAAGTCAAAACAGGATTAAGATAATGTTTTAAAGCTACTATTTTCCAGTATTTCGTATATAATCGAAATACATATATGCCCGCCAAAAAACCAGCAAAAAAAGAGATAGAAAAAGGTTCAAAAAAACCTACCAAGACTCCGGCTAAGACTGTGGAACATGCTTCGTCGAATAAATCTCCCTTCACCATGGTAGACGGTTTTAAGCCTGCAGGAGACCAGCCAAAGGCCATAGAATCGCTTGTGGCGGGAGTTAAAAAAGGACTCGACTATCAGACGCTACTTGGAGTTACGGGCTCTGGAAAGACATTTACAATGGCTAATGTAATTGAGCAAATTGGCAAGCCAACTCTTGTAATTGCTCACAATAAAACTCTGGCGGCGCAACTTGAACAAGAGTTCCGCGAGTTTTTTCCAAAAAATGCTGTCCATTATTTCGTATCATATTACGACTACTATCAGCCTGAGGCGTATATATCGCATTCTGATACATATATTGAAAAAGAGGCACAGATTAACGAAGAGATTGAACGTCTTCGACATGCTTCAACACAAGCTCTTTTGACACGTAAAGATGTAATTATAGTTGCATCAGTTTCTTGTATTTACGGTTTAGGTTCGCCCGAAGAATATCAAAAAGTTAATATGAAGGTGAGTTTAGGTATGAAAATAGATCGTTTTGAATTTACTAGACGATTGATTCACCTGTACTATGAGCGAAATACCGCTGATTTATCTCCTGGAACATTTCGAGCGTTAGGAAATACGATAGAGATTATGCCAGTATCGGAGCGTGTAATTTATAGAATTCAGTTTGGTGCAATTGGTATAGAAGCTATCACAATTATAGATGAAATTACGCGTGTAATTATCGAGGACTTGAAAGGTGATCAAAGTTTTTTCATTTTCCCGGCAAAGCACTTCGTAACTCCTGAGTATGAGCGGGCACGTGCAATAGTTGAAATTCAAACTGAGCTAGATAAACATGTAGAAGATTTATTGAAAAATGGAAAAACTCTAGAAGCAGAAAGAATTAAGCGTCGAACTCGCTATGATTTAGCAATGATTAAAGAAGTAGGATATTGCAATGGTATAGAGAACTACTCTAGAATTTTCGCAGGTAAAGCTCCTGGAGAGGCGCCGGATACATTGCTTTCATATTTTCCTCATAAAGCAGATGGTTCACCTGATTTTTTGACTGTCATAGATGAATCACATGTTACTGTGCCACAGTTACGAGGCATGTTCGCAGGAGATGCATCTCGAAAGAAAAATTTAATTGATTTCGGATTTAGATTACCTTCAGCTGCTGATAACAGACCGCTTCGTTTTCCTGAATTTTTAGAAAGAGTTGGACAAATTGTATTTACAACTGCAACTCCAGGAGCGCATGAACTGGCGGAAAGTAAAAATATTGCACAGCAGATTATTCGACCAACTGGATTGATTGATCCTGAGCTTGTTATCAAGCCTGTTGTAGAATTGAAGGCTAAAGTTACAAATACAGATGGCTCGGCGCTTAAGGGAGATGATGCTATTCATAAAGGTATAAATATTCAAAGTGCCAAGATGGGTAAAACGTATCCAGGGCAGATTTTTGATTTTATCGAAGAGTCTGAAAAAGTAATTGCCAAAGGTTTTCGTGCCATTGCCACAACTTTGACTAAGAAAATGGCTGAAGACCTCACAGAATTTCTAAAAGAGAAGAAAATTAAAGCAAAATATTTACATAGTGATATTGAGACACTTGAGCGTATTCAGATTTTGACAGAACTTCGTAAAGGGGAGTTCGATGTATTGGTCGGAGTCAACTTGCTCCGAGAAGGTTTAGATTTACCGGAGGTTTCTTTGATTGGAATTTTGGATGCTGATAAAGAAGGATTTCTCCGGTCAGAAACTTCTTTGATTCAAACTATTGGGCGAGCGGCGCGAAATGTAGAGGGTAAAGTTATTTTATACGCGGATCGTATGACTAATTCTTTGGAGAAAGCGATTAAGGAAACGTATAGAAGACGAGAAATACAGTTGGCATATAACAAGAAGCATGGGATCACGCCTAAGACCATTGCCAAAAAAATTCATGATATTACTGAAGCTATTCAAAGTGAACATCAGAAAACTGTTGCTAAACTTATGGCGGTTGATAATACAGCTTTTCTTGAAAATCCAAAGAAGGTAATTAAGCAAAAAGAAGCGGAAATGAGTGACGCTGTTCGTGATCTTGATTTTGAAACGGCTGCAATCTTGCGAGATGAAATAAAAGCCATGCTTGATAAGCTGGCAAAAACAGAGAAACAGGTGGAAAAGCTAAAAAAGGACAAAAATAAGGGTATTAAAGCGAAGAAGGAGTGGATGCAGTAGAATTTGTCTCGTAATGAATTTTCAGGTATATTGCTCATGCGCACTACAGATAGGTGCGTATGTTCTTTTTCAAAAATTTAGTTTTTGAAACCCCAACCAAACTCAGAATCACATTAACCACTCAGATTATGAAAAAAATTGGAGGAGTAATTATTGGTCCAGGAGGCGTTGGTAAAGGTTATGGCCTCGGGGACATTCTAACGGAATACTTTGGTGTCAAAATCTTTATTTCTGGCGATTGGTGTCGCCAAAATGCAGCAGAAAATGCTGACAGGGGAATTCGCGTGGATGACACCATAATTCTTGGTGCCGCAAGCCAGCATTTGCACCATCACAATTGCGATCGTTGGCATTTTGATTGCCCCAGAAGCGTTCATCAAGCTAAGGCGGTTCTTCAGATGTTCCATACAGCAAATTTCGACGAGGTTGTTGTGTGGCATGTTTATGCAGATGAAAGTCTATGCCGACAAAGAATCATCGACCGCGCCGAAAGGCAAGGTCGGGCAGATGACCTCGATCCAGTGGTCATAGATCGGCGTATGAAAACATACTATGATCCAATTAATGGCATCCGCGCCACTGTCGTTCCATTTTTTGCGGACAACTGCAACAGGATTATTAATTTGGATGCAAGTGGGGATCTTGAACTTCTTCGAGACCATGTGCGCGAGAGGTATGCGCCGTCGGTTTTCCAACCCTATGACCAACACAGCTCGGTAAGGGTATAGGTATTGGTGCCTCACACCAAATCGGCCGCCCCGTAGGGGCGGTTTTTAATATCATGAGACATTGCCACCTATCCCCAGTTCCTTCTTCTCTATTTACAAAACTGATATACTTGTTGTGTAACTGGGAATGTATTTAATCTGTCACCAATTATTCGTAAATTATTAAATTATCCATTTAAATGATGGATTAAATACTCTATCAACGCATATTATGAAAAAAACAATATCAAGGTTAGGTAAAGCTATAGGAGTGATTGCTCTTATGGCTATTTTTTGTTTAGGTTTGGGAAGTTTAAATGTAAATGTAGCTGAAGCGCAAAGTTCTTGTTATGTTACATTAAATAATAATCTGACTTTAGGTAGTCAAGGTAGTGAAGTAGTTGCTCTTCAAACTTTTTTGGAAGCAAAAAATCTTTTAAAACTTCCTGCAGGAGTATCGAAGGGGTATTTTGGAGTTCAGACTCAAGCAGCTGTAGCTAATTATCAGTTCTCTAAAGGGATCTTTCCTTCAGACGGATATGTAGGCCCTTTGACAAGAGCTTCTATTGTTGCTACTTCTATTTGTAATAATGTTCCAACAACTACTGCAATACCAGCTTTACTATGTAGTACAAGTAGCCCTAGTCTCAGCAGAGATTTGACTGTCGGAAGTCAGGGTTCAGACGTTGCGTATCTTCAGACTTTTTTGGAGGTTAAAGGTTTACTTGTGTTGCAGACTAGTGTAGATAAAGGGTATTTTGGATCTCAAACACAAGCTGCTCTATCAAAGTACCAAGTCATGAAGGGTTTGTATCCTGATAATGGTTATATGGGAGGCGTAACAAGATTGGCAATATTAGCTGATGCTGCATCAATCTGTAAGAACTCTGGGATAATTATCCCTACGGTACCTGTTGCATCTAGTTCTTTGTCGTATATTAAAGTGCTGACTCCAAATGGTGGTGAGTTATTCAAAGCTAGCAAATCCATGAGAATAACTTGGGATGCAAATAATCTACCCTGGGACTCAAAGATAGTTATTAAATATATTAATACGAGAACTAATACTAATTACAGAGTTAATCCAAGCGACCTTTCAAACACTACTAGGAGTCATGATTGGTTAATACCTGCAAATATTCAAGGTGATAGCTATAAAATTATGGTAGCGTGTGTGATGGGAGGAACTGATGTTGGCTGTGGTGAAGATTGGAGCGATAGTTCATTCTCTATATCTAGTACGTCTTTACCAAATAGAAATCCTGTAATAACTGCTTCTCCTATAATAGCCACTACATCTATTGCTGTAGGTGATTATGTAAGATTTGAATGGAAAGTGAGTGATCCAGATTTTGATGTTCTTGGTTGGTCAATAAATTATGGTGATGGAACAATAATTTCAAATCCATGTCCAAATCCTGGTGTAACACTTAATAATGCAATATCTAATACACATAATTTTAAATGGGCAAGTTTATTTAAAGTAGTACTAACTGTTGATGACTGTAGAGGTGGTGTAGTAAAAAGCCAACCAATAGATATTTATGCTAGGGATTCTCGTGTGTTTAAACTAAACGTTCTTACACCAAATGGTGGTGAAGTATATAAAGTTGGTGATACGATAAATTTAACTTGGAAAGCTGAAAATGCTGGTGATAAGCTATACGTCGGAGCTAATCTAACAACTGAACAAAGAATCATCAGAAGTGAAGGTCCTGTGGCAATTATTACTGACGGAAACTGTGCTGATATAAAAGTCGGTTGTGTACCACTTCAGCAAGGTGGGTTAAATTATAAAATTCCAGCTAATATTCCGCCTGGAAAGTATGTTGTTTCAATATACTGCTTGATGAGCGCAAATAAGAATTGTGAAGGTACTACATTTAGTGATAGTAGTAATGCATCATTTACAATCGCATCGTCAGCACCTGCTGGTATTCCAATGAAATTAATTTCTCCAAATGGTGGTGAATCGTTGAAGGTTGGTCAAAAACACCGTATCACTTGGACAACAGACCCAGAAAAGAAAATTGAAAAAGTATCACTTACCCTCGGTTTTGAAAGATCTGACTTATCGATGGCAGACGGAGCAAGTTATTTCGGTTTACCAGGTGTAACTATTCCTAATACTGGGTATTACGACTGGACAATCACAAATAATGCTAATTCACCTTTTGTAGCAGAGGCTCTGGTAAAAGGTCCATTGAAATTAAAAATAAATGCAGATGGATATGGTGACAGAGTTTCAGTTTTTGACAGCAGTGACCAATATTTCACACTTACAAACACTGTAACTACAACTACTACTACGCCAATAATACCTGCAATAAAAATAACAGGACCAAATGGTGGCGAAACATATAAGACTGGAGACCCTATTAAAGTTGAGTTTAACACTACGCTATCTGGTGCAAGTCATAATCTTCAGCTAGTTTCTGCATCTGGTGCAGCAACATATAAACTGGGTCAAAAAGTAATTACTAGTGCAGGTGGTCATGGTATTTCTAGCACGATCCCAGCTACATTGTCACCAGGACTTTATTTTGTGAAAGTTTGTACTGACTGTACTAATTCAGCAACAAGTGATTTGAGTGATAATCATATTAAAATTGAAGCTGTAACTACTGCTCCAACTGCAATGCAAGGTGCATCTACTTATGAAGCATTGTTCAAATATTACAAAAATCTATTCGGTGTAAAGGAATAGTAGTAATAAGTACGGAATACAAAAAGATATAAAAAGCATCCCTGGATATACCAAGCCAGGGTGCTTTTTATTAGATTATTCATGATATCAGCCATTGTATAAGCTTTTTCTTGTTAAATGCCTTAATTCATTACCAAATAGTTGCACAAAAACACATACTGACCTTATACTATGTAAATGGCCAAGAAAGACCCAATTAAGCCCGAAAAAATGCCTTCAAAAGCTCCTACAAAAGTCGGTTTCCATGCGGAAAGCGATAAGATTATTGTACGTGGTGCGAGAACGCATAATTTAAAGAATATTACGGTTGAGATGCCACGAAATAAGATGGTGGTGATTACAGGTCTTTCTGGATCAGGCAAGTCTTCGCTTGCCTTCGATACTATTTTCGCAGAAGGGCAGAGACGATATATAGAGTCTCTTTCTTCATATGCAAGACAATTTTTGAGACAGATGCAGAAGCCAGATGTCGATGAGATTGTTGGTTTGTCACCGGCTATATCCATTGACCAAAAAAGTCGCTCAAATAATCCTCGATCAACTGTTGCTACTATTACAGAAATTTATGATTATCTTCGAATTCTTTATGCACGAATCGGAAAACCGCATTGTTTAGAGTGCGGACGAGAAATTAAAAAACTCTCTAAAGAAGAGATTTTCGAAACGATTGCTGAAACTGTACAAAAAGTTACACATAGTAAAGATTTGAAAAGTACATCAAAGAAGAAAGATGTCATGGGTGTGGAAATTAGCGGTGAAAAATTTTCAATCTATGCCCCTATTGTTATTGGACGCAAAGGTGAGTATTACCAACAGTTATATGATTTTCTAGGAAAAGGATATACAGAAGCGAGAATTGATGGAAAAGTAAAGAATCTTCGTGAGCAAATTGTTTTAGATAAAAACAAAAAACATGATATTGATATTTTAGTTGATCAATTTTATGTTTCTGAACTTATTGATAGTTCAGAGGCATTTAAAGAAAGATTAAACGAGGCTATTGAGCGTGCATTGCATGAAGCAGATGGTTTGCTTCGAATTGTTACAGATCCTACAAAAGATGATTCAGGTTCAGAAACTACGAAGACTAAAAGTGCTAAAAAAGATAAAACAGGTGCTCTTGAAGGTAAAGATGGCGATTATCTAGTTTCTTCTAAATTCATGTGTCCTCATGATGGATTTTCATTTCCAGAAGTTGAGCCAAGACTTTTCTCCTTCAACTCTCCATATGGTGCTTGTCCAGAGTGTAACGGTCTAGGAACTAAAGAATTTTTTATCAATGATCCATGTCCAGTTTGTCAGGGTGCGCGCCTAAGGCCCGAAGCTCTTCATGTATTTATTAAGGACGAATCAGGTAAAACTCAAAATATTGTGACAACCACTGCTATGACTATTGCACAGTCACTTGAATTCTTTTACGCACTCCCACTTACAAAAACAGAAGAAGAAATTTCAAGAGTCGTGATTAAAGAGATTACTTCACGACTTCATTTTATGAATGACGTAGGAATCGACTACCTTTCACTTTCACGACGAGCAAATACACTGTCGGGAGGTGAGGCGCAGCGAATCCGATTAGCATCACAGTTAGGTTCAGGTCTAGTAGGTGCTTTATATGTGCTAGATGAGCCTACAATCGGCCTACATCAACGAGATAACGATAGATTGATAAATACCTTAACTCAACTCCGAGATATGGGTAATACAGTTATCGTTGTTGAGCATGACGAAGATACTATCTATGCATCTGATTATCTAATTGATATTGGTCCAGGTGCAGGTATTCATGGTGGTCACGTCGTAGTTGCTGGTGATCTAACAGAACTATTAACTGCAAAGAAAAATACAAGTGAATCAGTAACTCTTGCATACTTGCGTGAAGAAAAAGTAATAGAGCTTCCAGAAGAAAGACGAGAAGCTGATAGGGGTTCAATTAAAATTGCGGGTGGAAAAGTAAATAATATTAAAAATTTAAATGTAGATTTGCCGCTTGGACGACTTACATGTGTTACTGGTGTATCTGGATCAGGAAAATCAACATTTGTTTATGAAATTTTGCATAAGAATTTGCTTGCAAGACTTGATCGTGATCATAGATCTGCAAAAATATTTAACTGTACTAGTTTTACAGGTACAGAATATTTAGGACGAACAATTTTGATCGATCAGTCACCAATTGGTCGAACTCCAAGATCAAATCCTGCTACTTATACTGGCGCATTTACTTTTATTCGTGATCTTTTTGCTGAAACTATTGAAGCCAAGGCTCGTGGTTGGAAGCCAAGTCGTTTTTCTTTCAACGTTAAAGGTGGTCGTTGTGAAAATTGTCAGGGAAATGGAATGATCGAAGTTGAAATGCATTTTTTGCCAACAGTATATGTAACTTGTGATATATGTCAGGGTAAGAGATTTATGAAGGAGACTCTAGAGGTTAAGTATAAGAAGAAGAGTATCTACGATGTTTTGCGTATGACAGTTGAAGAAGGAATATCGTTCTTCGAAGACGTGCCAGCTATTCACGATCGATTAGTAACTCTTGGTGAAGTAGGGTTGGGGTACTTGGAGCTTGGCCAGTCTGCAACCACTTTATCAGGAGGAGAAGCACAGCGTGTAAAAGTGTCGTCTGAGCTATATCGACCACATGTACAGAAAACTATTTATCTTATGGATGAGCCTACGATTGGTCTCCACTATGAAGACGTGCGAAAATTAATTGAAATTATGCAGCGATTGGTGCAAAAAGGAAATACTGTCGTAGTTATTGAGCACAATATGGATATTATAAAATCTGCTGACTATATTATTGATATTGGTCCCGAAGGTGGAGAAAAAGGTGGAGATATTGTTGCAAAGGGAACTCCAGAACAAGTTGCTAACAATCCGAAAAGTTATACAGGAAAGTATTTGGAAAAGGTTTTGAAGAAGTCGCGATAGTATTAGGTTTAAGTTTGAAAATAAAAACGCTATGAACCTAGCCCAATTTAAAAAACTAAAAATACCTGATTGTCCTGGTGTATATTCCTTCATCCATGAAGGGCAGACTTTGTATATTGGTAAAGCGACTAGCTTACAAGATCGACTTAGAAGCTATTTTAGTCCAGATCTCATGGAAACAAGAGGTCGGAGAATAGTTAATATGGTGGCAGTTGCTGATAAGATCGAATTTGAGAAAGCTGATTCTGTGCTTGAAGCTTTTATTCGTGAGACTGAGTTGATTAAAAAGTATCAACCCATTACCAATAGTCTTTCAAAAGATAATAAAAGTTTTAACTATGTAGTTATTACCGATGAGAATTTTCCAAGAGTTTTAGTAGAAAGAGGAAGAAATTTAGAAATGAACATAGACGGCCTTTCTAGAAAGTATGTTTTCGGTCCATATCCATATGGTTCTGAGCTCCGCGAAGCAATGAAGATTTTACGTCGAATTTTCCCATATAGAGATACATGTATTCCTGCAGATGAACTACCTGCTGGTAAACATGCTCGTCCTTGTTTTAATCGTAGTATCGGATTATGTCCAGGGGTATGTTCAGGCGAAATATCTAGAAACGAATACCTGAAAATCATAAACAATATAAGACTCTTTTTTGAAGGTAAAAAGAGTAAAGTTATTGCAAATCTTAAGAAAGAAATGATGGTCCATGCTAAAAAGCAAGAATTCGAACTAGCAGATCTTGTTAAAAAGACTTTGTATTCAGTTGAGCATATTAAAGATATCTCTATGATTAAAAGAGATGCTGATAAAGGTTCAAGCGGAAATTTAATCAATAACAGTGGCACTAATTCGAAGAAAAAATCTAAATCGAACTTAAATACCACTGTCGCAGCTAGCGATTGGCAAGGTGAAGAAGCGATCCAACAAATTCGTATTGAATCATATGACATAGCCCACATGTCTGGAAAAGATATGGTAGGTGTTATGTGTGTTATGACCGATGGCGAACTCGATAAGTCACAATATCGTAAGTTTATTGTTAAAAATTACGATTCAAGCAACGACACTGGAGCTTTAAAGGAAGTTTTAAGTAGAAGATTAAGTCATATGGAATGGCGTATGCCGGATATTATTGTTATCGATGGTGGAATCGCTCAATTAAATGCAGCAAATGACGTAGTCAAAAGTACATTTGATAAACTTGCGCAAGAATATCCAGAAACATACCCAGACTCATACACACGCTCAAATATTTTAGGTAGCGAAACACCAATTGTTATTTCTGTTGTTAAAAATGATGCCCATAAGGCACGGGAAATATTGTATACAGATGGAGATGAAATTCTCATCAATAATGCCTCAAATGAGGTAAAAAATATCATTTCACCAGAAAAAATTATAGAACTCAATGCCGAGACTCATAGATTTGCAATTACATTTCATAAAAAGAAAAGAGGGGAGAATTTTTTACCTAAATCTGCAAAGCGACAAACAAAAAAATAGAAGTTACTTTAAAAAATATTTTTAACATTGGTAACAAAAAACCGGCACCCCTTGGGGTACCGGCCGTGAATCGAGGTATACAAGTATGATCTTGCAATCAGATTGTCTTACTTGATTCTGAAAAACACTCGTGGACTCGTACTAAATGGAGGAGCAGAGAGATCTGGGACAATTACAATCCCTTGAAACTCTACACCGTCCACGTAGTCCTTAGCGTCCGGAACTTCCTCTACTGTACTTGCGATAGGAAGCCAATCTTGAAGATTTATAGACGCTTCAAGTGTCAGCTCTGCGTTGGTGTCATAGACCAGGCCGATCGCAAATCCGCCTAGTCCTAATTCTTGGGTAATAATTTCGTACCCAAGAGATGGAACTTCTGCCGGAAGTGTTCCGAAGTGTGTTCGGTCAATTTCGGCTCCAGAATTATCAATCGATGAGCCAGGACCCCAGGTCAGAGTAACAGACCATTGTTCGAATCCGGCGCCGTCCAACCAAGACCATGAGTAGAAATAGACTTTCTGGCCCATGATGTTAGTTGATCCGTATATTTCAACTGAACCATCTTCGTACTCGAAATATCCGAGATCAGCTGTTGCTCGTGCAGCAACTGATCCGTCAAATGAAGTAAGAATAGGCTCGTAGAAACCCGGGAGTTCAAGTACTGGGACGAAATTTGCCCGGAAAAGGATTCCTTTTTCAGTATGAAAGGGGACAGTGATTGCCACATATTCCGCCTCCCAAATCTCGGTGTGTTCGCTGCCAACAAAAGCGCCGGCGCTACGAACTGCTGTAAGGTTGTTTCGAAGGCCATTGCCGATCACTGGGTAGTTAACGGCCGCACCAGCAGTAGTCGTGAAGAGTGAAATTACTGCGACGATTGTCGCGAAAAGCAGACGAGTGATGATAACAATTTTCATAACAGAATAACGGGTTGTAAGGTGAGTGTTGTTGTGAAATGAACCTCTGAGACTATCTCAGAACAGCTATATTATAACACAATATATACGCAAATGTCAAGCATGCCAAAATAAGTATTTTAGCGCATAAAAAATACAATTAATCTAAATCTAACTATTAAATAAACTAAAAACCGGCACCCCTTGAGGTGCCGGCCGTGAATCGAAGCATACAAGTAAGGTCATGCGACCAGATTGTCCTACTTGATTCTGAAATAAATTCCTGAGCTCGAGCTCGCTACCTGTTCTGGTGTGAGATCTGGAGTGACAATAACCTCCAAAAACCTGACGCCTTCAAAATACAGAAAGGTCTCTGGAATTGTTTCAATTTCGCAAGTGATTGGACTCCAGTTTTTGAAATCATTTGAAGTCTCGATGTTAATTTCCGCATCAGTGTCGTAGTACACGTTGAAACGAAACTTCCCAGTTTCGAATCGAGTACTCTTCAATGTGAATCCGTAATTGTGCGGTTCGTTGTGTAATATGCCGAGATTCATGCGATCTATGGAATCACCCGGAATCTGCGGCTCAGAGCCAGTACCCCAAGTGAGCGTTACGGCCCATCGCTTGTTTTGTTCTTCGTCGATCCAGTCCCATGCAGAAAAATAAATTTTTTGCCCCATGAGAATTGTTGCTCCATAGATTTCATTTAGCCCGTCGACATAGTTGATATAACCTTCTTCCGTGTCGATACGGATTGTTGTGGAATCATTGTAAGCAGTAAGCACTGGCTCCATCACTCCTTCGAGTTCAGGGACTGGTACAAAATTTACCCTGAACAATATTCCCTTATCCTGATGATTCGGAACACTGACGACAATATATTCGTCTTGCCACGTCTCGACGAACTCACCAGACACAAATGTGCCAGTTGCGCGAACAGATTTGATATTGTCGCGCAGGTTTTGCCCGATTACCGGGTAGTTAACCGCGGCACTTACCGAGTTGGGTACTAAGACCGTGGTTATGGTCGCGAGGATAAAGAAAATGGTCATCACCAGGACGACCGATGAATTCATGGTTTTCATATATCATGTGCAGTTGTGCAGGTGTAGGTTGAGGAGGGAATTGAATTAGTAGAATTGTGGAAATGAAGAATTTGCAGGAAATAGAGGAGTGTCAGTATTCAGAAAATCCGCCAAGCAAGAAGCAAGATACAAATCGAGTTGCAATGTGCTATGAGTGCTAGGAATTTTTGAAATGTTCTGACTGGGGCTATCCCAGTACGCTTCAATTACATCATACTACAAGCTTAAATGTCAAATTTTTGATTTAAATTGTATTGTATATATAGAAAAAAAGGGCGAGACCTGCGGTCTCGCCCTTCCGAAATGTTCCGTGCCAAGTGAATAGCTAGTCGGATTTATGCCGCGACGAGCGTAGCCTTGGGTTCCAACATCTTGTTTGGACCTGGATGCAACGGTGCATCGCAGGCATTAAAGCACCTTCCCGTGTGAACTTCCCATGTACAACCAACCGGCCAACCTTCGGCTTGACTCTCACGGTTGTAGTGGTAGAGGTTGGTCTGGATTAAAGGAATGGTTCCGGTGAACGTTTGGTTGTCGTAGGACAGCCTGTAGTGCTGAAGATCTACGACTACCCGCAGCGGTGAATGCTTTGGTTGGACTTTACGTTTATCAGTCCTGCCCTTGATCTTCCTTTGACAAATACCGTACTCGTTCTTCGTTGTCCAGTGGAGGTAAGTTATTATACCGTCCTTATCCTCACAAAGGATGACGACTTCGGATTCGACTTCGAGCTCCCGCCTTCCCTCTTTGCCAGAGTAGAAGTTGAAGATCGGGTGTCTTTCACCGGTGTCTTCTACCGGGGCATAAGGGAGTCTGTAGCTGATAAGAGGCTCGTCACCGACTGCGAGGACAGTCGGATTGAGCCGGTCATCGACGCTGGTTACTTTGAATGTGATGATGTGGTCATTCACAGATGTGACTTTTGCCGTGATGGTTCGGAGACGTCTCATGACTAATTTCGGGTTGCTAGTGTTGTGAACGCATCAATCAAAGCCGTAATTGGCACGGAATGATCTGCGTAAAAAACCAATTTTGTTTTTTGATTTTCGGCTTTAAAACAA
>JAYJME010000152.1:274-33670 GCA_036873775.1 Costaria costata
TTCTCTAACCCCCCCCCCCCCCCCGCATACAAATCGAAACATGAAACAAAAACAAAATTTCTTGTAGAAGAAGAACACGAGTTGACGGGCAACCCGATGATCAAACCCATTGCCTATACTCGTAGGTGTACGACTAAAAGCATAGTTAGTGGAGAAGTGCGAACGAGCTGTGTTTCAGGCTAAACTAAGATAGAGGCAGCACTTTTGGGCAGTTTTTTTGTTTCTGAATGACGGGTCTCCTTAACCCAAAATCGTCGGTCGGGGTGCTTATTATTGTTTGTAATACTATTTGTTTGTGTACCTAGCTCGTGGATTTGTTTGATCGTGTTGCACTTTTTGGTTGACTCAAGATCAGTGGTGTGGGTGACGTACAGAGGAGCTCCTGAAGTGAGGAGCCTCAGAAAATAACTGGTGCAACCTCTATCGTAGCATGTGTCCCAACAAAACGTTTGTGTTTACAGTAGGGCCAAGTAACTACATCGTAAGAATGTGCAGTTTTTGTTTTACCTGGTATGCGCTTTGGTTTCGCGTTGTGCATCGCCATGGGGTTTGATATCACGCCCTGACGCGTGTGTTAAGGATGGTGTATAGCGTGTGTACCAGCGCGTTGCTGGTGTGTACGCGATCAGGCCTATTTGCCGATGATCGGGCAAGATACAGTCTGAAATTGAGGGTGAACGCTTAAGTCGCTGTGATGCAAACTTGTGTGACCGCTTCAATCGAAGCGAGAAGATAGTGTTGGCGGTTCCATGCCAATGTTGATTAATGTGCGTGCTCAAAAGCGAGGCTGATGATGAGTAAAAGAAGAGGAGAAGGAAGAAAGAAAAGAAAGAAGAAGAAAGAAAGGGAGGAAAGAAGAAGCGAGGCAGGGTGCGCGTGCATACGCTCCTGCTCAATCTTGGTTATCGCAAAACTGCAACATGCACTACGATCCACGATCTTGAATCACAACAGCAACATGCACTTCGTACTACGTCAGATAACGCAACAACCATCGTGCAATATCTATACCGAATTATTCCGCATCCTGTTGTTTACTTCAACTGAACCACGTACGACAGACAGTCTATCCATTATTCTGCATCGTATATGTTTACTTGGTGGGATGTTGTTCCACACGTGAGTACCGAGCAACTAAACCACTACGAGATTGTTCCCACGGTACCACATGTCCTGCATACCGTTACTTTGGCTTGTTTAATGAACTCTGATTGGTCATTGTTGGATGTTTCGAGGATCCAACAACTCTTGAACATGAACTACGCATACTGCAGATAATTACTAGATAATTCCGTGTTATCCAGTGACGACAAATGATGGCTACTTGGCAAGTATCATCACTAACAAACTGGAAGGGCAGCCCGATGAACAAACTCATGAACTAGGCACTTAAAAAAGTCGTATTGCTAAAACAAGAATGAGGTTCGGACGATTTTGGGATAAGGAGCCTCTTTATTCAGAAACAAAAAAGCCAAAAGGTTCAACCTCTATCGTAGCACGCGTCACAGTGCGTACTCGCACTATTAATAGCAACATATTGGCAATAGTAATCTACTGATTGAACCTGCCAGCAGATGCTGCCAGTATGTTTGATCTTACGTACATCAAAGAAACAGGCCATAGTACAATACAGACACCCACCCAAATGCGTATCAGGACGAGAGAGGAGAGGGGAGAGAAGAGAGCGGTCCATGCAGGTTTTCGTGATGCTTTTCTCCGTTTCTTTCTATGTTCATGACCGTAATCACACCCGGCCAGCACAATATTGAGTACCGCTTGAGATGGGAAATGAAGCAAAAACAGGTATTTGTTTGGACTCCGGCGGCGCCTCCAGCGGCGGGGCCTCACCAGCCGGGGGGGGGGGGCATTGGCCGAGCTACGCTTTGCGGCCTCGCTTCTATCCGGCGTACTGATTGCTGACGTAGTCAGTGTAAAACCTACTGATTGAGGCTGCCAACGCCCAGCCCTAGCTCTTTCATTGTTGTTTCACATTGTTCAACTGTTGCCCTGATCACATTATTCATCGTCATATCCTTAGGTTTAGGTACGTTCGTATTGTTAAGAGATACCAATGCGGCAAAACGAAATGTAGCGTGGGATCAGGGTGCTTGCTGGACCCTGCAGGCGGCTATTTGTCCAGGGTCAGATTGGAAGGTTCGGGTGCCCATGTACGGGTGGGATATGAGGCACTCAAAGAAGCGGTTACCTACACATCCACACCTATACCCCTGAACTCAGCAGGGGCCCGAGGTCAGCATCGCTGCACACCCGGCTTGATAGGTGGAGTCGCAGAAGCACACACAGGTAGCTAAAGACAGAGTGTTATTATGTGTGTCGTCAATTATGACAATCCCAGGTCTTTATGTCGGTTACATGTTATCGCTCAAGTAGTAACAACATGCATGCATGCCTACACATCATCAATAGAAACCCGCCAGGATATCGCAGGATGGCCCAGCTGGCACAGGGATCAGGTCGGCAAGGGATCAGGATGCCAAGGGGGAGCAGGGTGCTTAGAAGCAGAGTTCACGTACAAACCTCGTACCAAGCGTGTGTGTTTTACTTGATTTTAGCCTGTACCCGTGCTTGGCTCCAAACGGAACGGGTACCCACACTCGCTTTTGGATATTGACCCGTTGATCGTGCAAGCTGTTGAGTGCGCAAGCAGTACAAGTGCCGTGTATCGGTAACACGCATGATAGCACACCTCTCGGTCGAGTTTCGGAGCTGCTTTTCTCGACACGGTAAGAGTACAAACACTGAGAAATGGGTCTATGAAACGATGTCGACGAGATATTTCCAAAGCCACCATCATTGTTTTCGTTGTGTGTGTGCCCCCCCTGGTTTGGAGAAAATCGACTCGGAAATTCACCCCAGGGGATAGGTTATCTTTCGTGTTACCAGGTATACATGGTATACCAAAACAATATGATGCCTGATTCCGAGCGCAAGCGGTGGTTTTACACTCATAAATGCAACTTGGGGCGAAATGAGCGCTGAATCGAATATAAAAACCGTTTTACGTAGAAATTTAAAACCGTACCAGGGTACATAGTACGCACTGTTGGCGTAACTCCACTTTTCGAGCACGAAAAGCCTCGATGCTGTCTTCGGGTACCCGTGTGCCCGGCGAATATGAGGGTGCCCGAGTACTCGATCCTCACCATGGCAGTATATACCCGCGGGGTCGCGCACGGCCCAGGCTCCGAAAAATGAAAAATGGCCAGTGGCCGTCGTGAGTGGCAGATCTACAAGCAGAATTGTTCTGACACACCTGGAGCGGCTACTGCAAGCTGCGGCGGCTGCCTGAAGAGGTTAAGCATCCCCTTCCAGAGCTTCCTATCCTTTTCCCGGAGCTTCCTCTATGTCTCTTATCGGCAGACGTGCCGGTGTTTTGTCATCGTCCGGGATCGTTGCGCACTCGGCCTCCACCCTGCCAAATTTTGATCGCAACCTCTCCTGAACAACCGCTATATGCGATATCTTTTTTCATCGGCGATTAGACTAATCACGATCAAAAAACAAAAATGACGATTAAATCGCGTTAATCATATCGCAGCTTGGCGAGATTCATAAATCATATCGCAACTTGGCGCGATTCATAACAATACACGAAGTAATACTCTGCACCTACTGCAGTTGTATACTGTATAGTTGTACACCGTTTTATACAACCATACGGTTAATTCCCCTTCATGAGGGATATAGTATCAGTGCGCAGAATGGTTATTGAAAATCGTCCTGTTGACCCTGGCAGCATCCAGGGGAGTCATCGACCTATATATTTCATGAGGAATAATTTTAGAACACGCGCGATCGATCTATTACACAACCTGAAAACTGAGTATCAACTACTACTGTACATCGATAGTAGGTATAATGCACAAACACCGTCGTTTCATTCCTAAAATAAATATAGAACACGTGCGCTCGACGTATTACGCATCTTGCAAAGATGAGTATCAGTCACTCAACTGATCGTACTCACTGCTGTCGTAGTTTTAACGATTTTATAAAGGGTAGTGGTCAAAAAGGGGTATATCCCCGTATTTTGAAGCCAAAGGGGGCTATTGGCAAAACAAGCCTGCGGGAGGCGCTCCCATGTGCCCCAACCTGCCTCAAATGCAATTATGACGCGCTAGCAAGGTACCCGCAGGCCATGCCGAGCACGCGTATAATTTTCTTTTTTTTTCAGACATGTTATCGGGGCTAACCGCACCGCGGCGGAGGAGCGGTCAAAAGGAGCCCCCCTTTAAGTGCTTTTTGGGGGGGCACGTCCCCGCATCTCTACTATAGTTATGTAGTATACCCCCTGGTGCGACCATAATTTTCCCCCGTTTGACCGAAATCATACCCCTTAATGACCCCTTGTGACAGCCCCAAAAGCAGGTATAAACACATACTTAGTATAATACTCACCTCACGGTCCAACAGCCCGAACAGCCAAAGTGCGGAATATCCAGTGAGTAGCCGCGATCTTTTTTTCCGGCAATAAACATGGTACAACAAATCACACATCAAATCAAGTATTTACATCATACCAAAAAATACAAATATTTTCAAGCTAGAGAACCACATCAGAAGAGGGGGTGGTGGGTGGTAGCTACGAGTAGTGGGCGCGGTGGCCGGGCTGGAGACAGACACTGTTGCTCATATATCCAGCGGACAGCACGGACAGACCCCCAACGGCTTGGAGCGTGTAAGCGGGTGGATCATCTAATTCACATCATGTCGAGGCAACTTGATCTGCACGCCACTTCTCTGCTGGAATTGCGTCCGCGCCTGCGTCAATCCGCGTCAAGCGCACATCGCTGTGCCTTCGTGCTGCCGTTACCCGTACTTAGCTGCCTTTAAAAAATGTGTTGCCATTATCCGTAATTAGTGACCCCTCTAACCACAGAATGCCTCTAACCGTAGCTGACCCCAACAACAGTAGTCAAAAACTCAAAAAGGCGGCAAGCAGCACCAGTTGCTGTACTCGCATATACGTAGCGTTGCCGCTGATGTGAGAAAAAATGGGAAATTAAGCCGCTGAAGACCTGCCGCTAGCATGCTTGGATATGTTGCGCCATCCGTTGTGTTCCGTTCACCCCCTACCTTACGTAGCTGAAGCCCCACCCACCTCACACCCACTACTACCCCCTATCTCTTCCGATATGACTTTCTAGCTTGAAAACATAAAGGATTTTCACGGGTCATGACCCGACCCGCCTGTCGGGTCAGGAGAGTTTGGAAATATAGCGGGTCGGGTCGAGTCGGGTCGTAACGTTCGTTTTACAATCTCACGGGTCGGGTCAGGTCGGGTCAAGAGGTTTTCGAATCTCACGGGTCTGGTCTGGTCGGGTCAAGACGCGTTCAATTCTCGCGGGTCGGGTCGGGTCGGGTCGGGGCGGGGCGGATCAGGAGGTGTTCAAACTGTCACGGGTCGGGTCGGTTCATGACCCGCGAAATACGGGTCACTCGCGGGTCGGGCCACCGTGACCCGCGCGACTTGTTTTCGGCTAACCCACCGGTCGGACCCGCGGATCCCGCCCGCAGATCCGTATTTTTCCAAACTTTCAGCTGCCTGCCGGAGGGCCACTCTCGTGACCCGCGAATCCGGCCCGCGGGTCCGAATTTACACGAAACTTGCCGCTTCTTGCCCGAAGGTCTCTCTCCTGCCGATAGTCCGAACTCTGAGCGCATATCATAGAGCGTACAACATGCATACTAGGCATTCGCTTCGAGGCATACAACGAAGCTTTTTAGCTTAGGAAGAAGGAAGCCTGCACTCGTCGAAGCAGCAGCAGCAGCAGCAGCAGCAGGTCCTGAATCCTCGAGGATTGCGGCCTCCGCTGCCCCCGCTGACAGATCCCCCGCCTCAGTTGTGCTTGCTACCGGAGGCGGCACAGCTAGGCTGCTTGCCGGGGATGGAGGCTGCATAGCTACGGTAGCTCGCTCGCCGGGGCGGAAGCAGAAGCCATCGGGTCAGAGCTATTGGGTCGGCGCAGGGGTTGGGCGATACGGGCGCGGCAAAGTGCGGATGTGTGCCTTCTTTCTCTTTCTCTTTCACGCTCGCATACCACAAAATATTGAAAAAAGAAAAGACAAAAACAGACAAAAAAAAAGACAAAAAACAGAATAAAATCGTACGGCATTCTCGAAAAGTACGAGGGACCAAGGACCACAACCCAACGGAGCAACGTACCAACGATTACATGTCCTTCGTTTGTTTGGACCGTGAGCTTTCGTCGTTGACCCGTGAGATACGTCACGGGGCCAGTCGAACTGACCCACGTGAAACTCATGTCTCACGGGTCAATCGGAATATTGTGGGTCGGGTCGGGTCGGGTTGGGTCAAAAAAACTTGAAATCACGGGTCGGGTCGGGTCGGGTCGGGTCAACAGTTTTTAAATCCCGCGGGTCGGGTCTGGTCCGGTCGGGTCGGGTCAAGAGGTTGTTAGAATCTCGCGGGTCGAGTCAGGATATCTCAAAAATTTGGGTCGGGTCGGGTCAGGTGACCCGACCCGTGAGGTTTGACCTGACCCGTGAAAAGCCCTGAAAAAGTGTGTGTTATGGTACGAAAAACTCGTATGATGTAAATGTTTAATTGTATATGTTATATTCGTTGTGCCGTGTTTATTGCCGGAAAAAACGATCGCGACTACTCGCAGTTACTGGATATTCCGCCCTTGGGCTGTTCGGGCTGTTGGACCGCGAGGAGGTGAATATTATGTTTTTTACCTGCTTTTGGGGCTGCCATGAGTGGTCATAAAGGGGTATAATTTCGTTCAAACGGGGGTAATTTATGGTCACCACGGGGTACTATACATAAATATAGTAAAGATGCGGGGGCATACCCCCCCCCCAAGAAGCACAGTCAGAATGGGGATCCTTTTGACCCCTCCTTCGCCCCGATAACGTGCCTGAAAAAAAAACAAAAAAGGTATGCGTGCTCGGCATGGGCTGCAAGCACCTTGCCAGCGCGTCAGAACTTAACTTGAGTCAGGTTGTGGTACGTGGGAGCGCCTCCCGCAGGCTTGTTTTGCCTATACCCCCCTTGGGCTTCAAAATATAGGGTTATACCCCCATTTGTATTTAAATACATGGATATACCCCCCTTTTGACCTCTATCAGGCTATCAGGGTGTATTTGTTTTTTTTTCCGTTGAAGGTACGGCCTGCAATATACCTGGAACTCCGCCATAGAAAACATCGACAGCAACAGCAACTATCCCCCCGCCGGGTGACTGCTAGTGACTCACGTGGAAGCCTGTGTATAGGTTGGTGGAACGTCAAGACATATCTGAGGTGCGGGTGATGTTACCAAGTGTCGTTATGTTGGCTGGACTCTGAGTGTGTCATTCCTGATACACTCAAGTCAAGGAGGTCTCTGACTCGTCATTGTTTCCAGTTCCCACTCTGTCCTCTACACTCTAGAGACGCCCTCGGCGACCATGCCAGAGAGCTGGCAGTATGCACGTACTCGCAGTCAGTACGCAGAGACGGCATAAACTGCAGCTGTGCACTTTATCAAGCTCTATGAGTAATGCTGTGCCTGGTCGTTATGCGGTCTGTCAGCTCTTGTGTTGCCGCTGTGATACAGCAGCAGCAGGTGTACGTAAGGATGAAGACCGGTTTGTTCATCAACGTCGTACCACGAGGCGATACTATTAATAGTATCATACTCCTGCGTTCAAAGCGACTGCTGCTGCTACTGCTGCAGTTGGGCGACAGCCCTGGTGTACCAGCATGGATATGGTGTGCGAACGGGAAAGGCAGTAGAAGGGGGTGGTACCACACGTGCCTGTGTGGCAGTCAGATGATCCCTGGCTCCTGTTGCCCAGTGGGTCGCTCAGTCCGACTTGGGCATCGCTCAGCCTGCAGTGTTGTACCGACTTGGGCATCGCTCAGCCTGCAGTGTTGCACCAGGTGTTAATAAATGTAGTTTGCGACACGTGGTGTCCCAGTATGTATCATATGAACGGGAAAGGCAGTACCGGTGCTGCGTACGAGTATGACAGCAGGGTATATCATAAATATTCACACCAGTATATGCCAGTCAAATGACACCTGGCTCCTGTTGCCCAGTAGATCCCTCGGTCCTACTTGGGCACCGCTCAACCTTTGCTGCCGTCTGGTGCGACGAATGCCTGATAGTTTTGTATTAACAGCTGGTACTGACGACAGTAACAACCGCGTGGCAGTATAGCGCAATAGCACGAGCAAGGAGAGTCAAGAGCACAACATGGCAAGTATTTGGTATACCAGGTACACTGGAGCTCGAGCCCCTATCATTCTACATGCATATGGTACCCAAGTATGGTACCCGTGTGTCAGGGGTATGGCGCGGTGTGATACCCGGTGAAGCGTTACGAGTACCATGACTATAGACTGAAGACCACTGCTGTGTCTCAGGTGTCATACCTCTGCCCATCTCTACTACCTGGTACGAGATACCACCATCTGGAGTATCTTCATTGCATCACACTGGAGCAAAAGAGCTCTGTAGGCCTTGGTGTTACTATCACAGGTACCTGGACCTATCACCAGGTACTACCTGGTACCTGGTATATCAGTATAATATCATACATACCTCCGCGGTGCTGAAGAGACCGCTCTAACAATACTGACGAGAATGACGACGATGACGATGATGATGCTGGTAAGTTCGGCACGAGTTGATTGGTACGACGGGGGTTCCAGCGTTCTGGCGAGCGTGTGGACATTTTTATGTTAGGGTTGGTAGTGCCTCTGGGGGGCTCAGACCTGTGCAACGTGTTGTACGAGTACTGCTGTCCAGCTCTTCGAACAGCAGAGCTCTTCTTGTTTTCAGAACGAACCAAAGCGACGCCCTCCCATTTTGTTCCATGCTTGTGCCATGCCTTGCTTGACGGGCCACTAACAGCAGGTATTGCGCAAGCGGTCGGCATCAAAGAGGTGGGCTGAGCGAAGCGATGCTCCGCTCGCGAAGGGATGGTGGAACCACCGCGGATTCGGGCTGTTGGCTCGCAACGCGGCAAATGGGGGCCATGCTACGAAAGAACGCCTTGCTCAAGAGGGCGGACTGGATGCAGACAACAGCGGAGGTGGGTACTCTCACGTCGTCGTAGATGCTCACCTGCCCGTTGGACGACTGGCCTCTTTGGCAGATTTTTGTTTGCCGCTCTGCGCGTCGTTTCTTGGGTCCGGCTGGTGGCACCTGCAGTACTGTAGTGTATATACGTGTACTACGGTAGTACAGTTTTTTCTTTTGAAAAAACAAAACGTCCCATTTATTGCCCGTCTGCTTCAGCTCCCTCGCTAGTAATCAGTCGGATCCGGGGTCACAAAGCGGGCTCTTTTCCCCCCTCCCCACTATGTACAGTGTGTGCTTTGCATATTTTTGTATAGGCCCATGAATAAGAACGAACCTAATAAGAAAGTGGGGCTCACCTTTTGGGGGAACCTAAGAAACTGGGGTTAAGAACACGTGCTCAGCGGCGAGCGGTACACTAAATCCTAACAGTATACTTCGTACAATAGCCTCTGGCACATGCTACGATATCTCTAGGTGCACCTTATTTTTTCTAAGGTTCGCCACTTGGAGACATCCAAACTCAACTTTGAGAAATATTGTGAGCTTAACCCGATGAACCATACCATGGCCTACAGTAGGTACACAACCGAACATACTGCAAACAACCATGGAATCCCGACGATTTTGGGTTAAGGAGCTCCATCGTTCAGAAAATATTTTAGCCAAAAACTGCTACAGTACCTCTATCGTAGCACGCGTCGTATGCTAAAGATTTCTCAAGGGTGGTGCCACAATAAGGTTTTGAAGGCTGGCTCAGGTAGGGTGTTTCTTGCTGGCGGGGCCGTGCTGTATGGATACGCTGGGATGCAGTGGTCGGAAGGCGACTGCCTGCGTGTTCTGTGACCCCTTTCCGACTGATAACCTGACGCTTAAGGATTAGTGATTTATTTATTTATTTCGTTTTGAGGTCATCGTCTGTTCGTTGTATTGGAGCATCGCTACAGCACCAGTACAGCACCAGTGCGTTGCCGTATGGCAGGAGAGTCGCTTCACCCGTTGTTGCTGCTGCTAACACATGCTACGGCAGGACCGCACCTGACTAAATTCCATGAGCTTCCTCACTTCTGCCCCAAAAAAACGGGCTTTAAGAAAATTGTACGCTGAACCCGATCAGCAATCCGGTAGCATTGGTATATATTTGTGAAAACAAACGATATTGTGTGCTGTACGAGTACTGTAGAGCAGTAGTTTTGTTACTTCAGAAGCCCCACCAGTCAGTGGCAAATAAATGTTTTCGCCAAAAAGTGCTCGTATAAGGCTACCTCCATCGTAGCACCCGTCGTAGGGTTAGGGCTATAGGGTTACGGTAACGGTTGCTGCAAGTTGATCATGCTCGCACCGTGAATGGAGGTGACCGACGCTGGGTGAGTATTTCACAGATCAGACAGATCATCGATTCGATTTCCACTTGATTATCTAGATTTGTCAGGGCAGGTATGTTCCTGGTCTGTAAGAGCTCGGTCATGTTGCCGGGTGGGAGCCGGCCGTATAATCTGCATGTGATGTAGGACATGTTTCCCGGGTTGGATCTGTACTTTACAGATCCTGCACAACATTTCATAACCGCAGGTTGTGATAGGAATCTGTTTGTTTACGGGGGGCCATAGTTAATAGGACCTACTTTACATACAAAATCCTATATACTCACCTACTTTACTAACAGCATATGGTCCTGATTACCATGGTCGTTGATCTAGATCATGATGTTGATCTAGATTATGATGTTGATCTAGATCATGATCTGTTCGACGTGTGGAGTATTTTCAGCATTGATAATTGTTTTATTGTGTCTCTAATCGATGGTGGGCAGGTTGCGATCCCGGCGCTGTTTATGCTCCTTCTCGTGTGGATCAAGTCGTTGACTACGGTGTACGACAGCCCCGCTGCTGGGTACTCCTGCGGCCAAACGATCCCGTGGCAGTATGAAGATCGCCTCAACCCTACCACTTTTGTGGAGACGCCTTTATTCCAGTGTCTGCAGAAGCCCCCGAACTGCAGCGCGAAGAACTACTACCGAGACGAGGGAGGGATATTCGAACAGATGGGGCTTGAAGGGGTGAGTCGGAAGAATGGTTGATGTATTCTCGGTTGCCGGCTCGCTGCTGCTAACACCTGTGCAAGATAGTGACATACCAGCGCTGCGCGACTGGGGGGTAGATTTTCCGGCAAGCAGCTTCACTATGTAGTGGGTCGGATTTTAGAGGGTCAAATTTTAGATCGCGTTTAGCAGGCCTCAAGTATTAAGCATTGTTGACTATTAATAGTTAGGGCTGACGCTTTGCGGGAAGGCCTCGCACCTCCCTCCCTAATTTCTTGTGAAACGAACTGTCAACGTGGTTCAGCCAATGCAAGCTGGCCACGCCCCCAGCACAAAATCAACCTCTTAACACGGTTAACACGATGACCTACCTTGCCTACGGCGTGCTACTCGGCTTCGCCATCGCCCGGCGCAGCTTTTCCCTACCGTCGGCTATATGAACAGTGGGGAGGGATACCCGTGGTACGGCCTCACAGTGGGAGACACTTCCAGAATCTACAACGATTTCGCTATTTTGACAGGTGAGTCGGGAACCCGTGAGTGGAGCTTAAGTTTCATGCACACGTCGGACGGGTCACGATCTAGATCATCATCTAGATCATCTAGATCCTAACCTGTCGTTATGAGATGTTGTGCAGGATCTGTACAGTACAGATCCAACACGGTGAACATGTCCTCTATGGTTGACCATGCAGGTTATACGGCTCCCACCCAGCAACATGAGCTAGATCCTACTGATCGGGAAGATAGCTGCCCTGAAATATCTAGATCGTGATCTAGACCATTAAGTGGGAATCGGTGACCTGTTAGATGCGTGGAACTTTTGTTGTTGATGGGTGGAATAAAGAGTGTTTTTCGCGTATGGGCAGGGTCTAAGAACGACACGTACGTCAGGCTGAACACAGCTTCAGAACGGGGTATCTGTCACCTCAAAGATGTCAAGAGACATGTTTTGTCAAGGGGGGGAAAAACGAAAAAACGTGCACCGGGAAGGGTTTAGGGCCGAGAGTTCCACACTAAAAGCTACCCTGGTAGTAGTTTGCCGCCTGGCAAGGCAAGTTAAGGGTAATTTGTTGCCTGTTAAGGGGTGGCAGTGCTGTTTCCTGGTATTTTTGCCTCGCCGGTACGAGTGCACGCGTTGGCATCTCATGGACACACGCGACCGACGTAAGGGCTGACAGCAACGGGTCTAGCGGTTGAGAAGATTGTCTTAGTAGCGGTTAGGGAGAACGGTACCGCCACATGGTGTGTAAAACTGTCGATCGTATCGTATATCGTATCATAGCGCCATAAGGTCGTGGTTAATGCTGCCGAGCGACAGCTTGTCCCCCTCGCCCTTGTTGTTGGAGGTGCCCCTGCAACGCTGTTTCGTGCAAGCGCGAGATAACGACATTTTGGTTTTAAGTATAATGTAAAGGGGGGACTACGATTTAAGAGAAGAGGTGTGTCAGACCCAGTATACCTCTCTTCAACCGGTCTTTGTCTTTAATCGGAATGGGTATTCTGTAGATTTTAGTATGTCCGTGCCAAGCCTTTTATCTCTCTTTAATCGGTGTTTCTCTTAAATCGAGCTCGAATCTCGATGTACAGGGGAGGGCTACGATTTGAAGGGAAGGGGTGTGTCAGACCAAGTACATCTTTCTTAAACCGGCATCTGTCTTAAATCGGAATGGGTATTCTGTAGCTTTTAGTATGCCCGTGCCAAGCCGTTTGATCTATCTTAAACCGCTGTTTCTCTTAAATCGTTGCCCCCCCTGTATCTCAAACTCTGATCTGCACATGTTTTATGTTACCATCCCCACCCTGTCGGGTGCGTGCCCCCCTCCCCCACAGGCGTTTCCGCGGACAACCCGTCCCTAGACCTTCGGTCTTTGGCTCACCGGCTCCTGGACAAAGGCGAGAAGGCGATTATAGCCATTGCCCCGGCCGTCGAAGACAAGTCCTCAAGAAAACCTTCCTCGACAGAAAATTCCGAGGAAAATTATTCGCCCGGTGTACCGAAAAATGGAGCCGTCGACGACACAGCGGAGATGCCAGAGGGGCGGGCGTTTGGCGGCGCTGGCCACCATGTGATGGCAGGCGGGAAGGGGGGAAGCGCCGGGTCCGAGACCTTGGCAGCGGAAGCGTTTGGGTCGTGGTTGGTTGATGAACTTGGCGGACCGCTGAGGTGGGTCTAAACGGGCCAGCGCGTGACGGGCTTGTGCTATTATATGCTACGCGTAGCCTTGCAGTTGTTGAAAAGTATGAAAATGTAATAAAATAGGGCATCTGAAATTGTGGGACTAAGAAGGGCTTATGCTAAGTGCTACGCGTAGTCTTGCAGTTGCTTGAAGTTGTCGGACCAACAGAACCACGCCTCTTCAAGTATAGACCGGTATGCTTTCAGATTTCATAAATCGCGTCAGTGTGTCTCAAGTGCCCCCTATTATACGGCTAAAATTCGGCAACCAGGGGATCCGGCGGATGGGGACAAAACTAGATGTTGTCTCGCTGTCATATTTTGTTGAACAGGACCTGATGTGATGGTCGTCCGAAACTGTGCAACACGTGTTATACGAGCTGCTGCACGGAGTATTGTATCACCCCAGCCTTGTTCCCTCTCGCTGTGGAGGGGCTAGTCGCGTGCTTTTGTCTAGTGGTGACCTTGAGATGTAACCTGGTAAGCTCTAGAAGAGTACGTTTCTTAGTGTTCCGTGTGCGAGGTTCGCTTAGTGGTGACCTTGAGATGCAACCTGGTAAGCTCTAGAAGAGTGCGTTTCGCATCATTCCGTGTCCGAGGTTCGCTAAGGGGCGACCTTGAGATGTAACCTGGTAAGCTCTAGAAGAGTGCGTCCCGAATCATTCCTTGTGCGAAGTTTCTAAGGGGCTCGAAGAGGTTGCGTTCGATTGTGACGCCATCACTATCCCCCGTCCGCACGTCGGTTTGTTTCATCCTGTTTTTTTTCGTGTGGGTATTATGCTGTCTCCTCGGGTTCTGGTGTGCGTATCACACACGAATTTGTATCTGATACGTTCGTTCGCTATCTTCGCTTTTTTGTTGTTGTCTAAGGTATACGATTTGTTTCAGTTTTAATGTGTGTTGTTAATGTTTTTTTCCACCGGAGGTAGTCTTCCACTCCAGACTTTTGTCAATTATTGGAGCCTGTCCTGTGACCACGGACTGCATTGTGGCGATGAGTTAATGTGATGACAACGACAACAACATTGTCTTACTTTTTTGCGCCTCGACCCGACCGCACGAACCCGCTCAGCTCCTTGGCTGGTGCGGTCCGCGTCTTCCCGTCCGAACAGGCTGTCATCGACTACGTTCGAAGCGACGACTACGACTCGCAAACGACGGGTGACCCGCAAGCTGCTGCCACAAGCAGTAGCCTCTTGTCGGCTGACGGGGAGTTGCTGAAGCGGGATGATACTCGTCGGGACGGAGAGGGGGTTAGGGGACGGCATGACGGGGCAGGGTCAGAGGAAGGGGGTAAGGTAGGCATGGCGGTGATTTTCAACAAGGCGCCGCTGGAGGGAGGGGTGGCTACTTGGGACTACACGCTGAGGTTCAACTACACGTACGGGGTGTCCATGTTCGAGGACCAGGTGGGGACCGCCTATTTTTGTTGTAGTACCATCTGTAAGATAGTTTGTCCTAGGCAGCTTTCCGAGGACGTGGTTGGGGTTTAGGGTTTCGGGGTAGTGTGTCTGAGCTTTTCGCGTTGTCTTTCAGATGGTTTGAGCAATTTCAGCTATCGTATGGGTCACAAGTATTAATTTTCAACTTGCGGGTTGCAAATAGGCGCTCCCGAGCAGGTGGGGGGAGTTGCGCTCTGGCGTCTAACGGTGCGGCGCGTTTTGGGTCCTCGCTCGTCCCGCAGTTGACGCCGCCCTTCATGTAATTTAGAATCCTCTTACTGTTGGGCTACTTGAGCCACGTGACTCAAGTACTGTGGGGATCCCACTTTAGCGCGGTTCCCTTTAGCTCGGGGTCCCGCTTTAGTGTGGCTGACGTACTAAAGTGGGCCCGGTTTCATTTTAGAGCCTTTTAGTGCCGCAACTGCACTTATAGTGGGGCCGATCCTTCAATCAAGCGGTCCCCCTGTTGTACACGCTTGCGTGAAAGGACGCGGCGATTTTGGTTGTTGCTCGCCCCGCAGTTGACGGTGCCGCAGGCCTTCGTGTTGGTGGCTGCAGTAGCCCAGCAAGTAGAGGTTTCTAACTAACAAAGTATATACTTTGGGGCTCGAAGCACTGAATCTCGTCAGCATTGGTCGCCGGGGCCTTCCGTTCTTCAGAAGTAACGCTTCATAGTATACTGCAATGAGAGAGATGGTTACGCGTCGAGCGTGTTTTGCCTGCCTTCATCGCGACGCTGGCCTCGTGTGTCGGGCCTTGGGGTCGCACTTTGGAAGCGTTTGAGTGTCATCTGTCCGCGTCATTCGTCTGGGCGGGGATGGTGGGAAGGCACGCCGTTATGGCACGCGCATATGCAGTAGGGGACACCTACATGTGAAACAAGAAGCTGGTCCAGGCTGGATTTCTTATTTGAGAATTGTCGTTTTTACACTAACTTCAGTATAACGACTTTCGACTTTTTTATTTTCATGTAAAGATCAGCCTTCCTTTCTTAATACTCGTTTTCTAGTTAGGTGTGCCGTACTCTATATGAACACGCGAGCCGCTGGTTGTGGCAGCCACACTGCCATGGATTGCATCCCATCGAACCGGTGTTAGGTCGTGATATCGTATAGTAGGGTATGGTGTTTGAGTTTTCTTCCGTACAATGCCGAGAAGGAGCGATCAAGGACAGCCGGTGGGGGGTAGGGTCAGCCCGCTGCCGGTAATTCGGGCGGAACGCGTAAACCGCGTTGCAGACGTTCGAAGTTAAATTTGCGACGATCGCCTGGTGTCTTGTGGTCAAGGGTGGGCACCATGCATTGGTGTGGTGCTGCTCGTCTTGTGGTCACCGACGACGGAACGTGTTCGTTTAACGCGGGGGGTACTGGGATATAGGAGAATCTACCGCACGAGTCTCTCTCGCGGTGCCGTGTCAAATTCACTGCGCAGGATGATTTGGTATCCGACCGGGCGGTCAATGCGGAATGTATTGTAGCGCAGGAGTTACGATAGGAGCAGCGGTTACTTTAAGGGGAATCTACCGCAAGACTCTCTTGCGGTGCCTCGTGAGAGTCACTGCACAAAATGACTTGCCATCCGCCAGGGTGGTCAATCCGGATTGTGTCTCCTGCTTCAAAGGCGGAGGGATGTGGTGCCCGGACCTGTCCCGCACCGTCGACATCGTGTAGCACTATGTTCAGCATGGTGGGGAAAAAACGCCTTAGAGTGTTCAATGAAACTCCTGTCGAACTGCACGCATGTTTATGGGAACAAACTACTTATAAGTTCGTAGAGTGGGATACTGTAACTATTGTAGTTGTCAAAATATTGAGAAAACGACGTAGAGTGCTCGAGCAAACCCCTTTAGAACTGTACACACGTTTCAGGGATAGAGGACACTGTAATATCTACAGTATTGCAGTTGTCACTGTGTTAAGGTAAGCCTGCCGTATGTATGCCCGCCGCCCATCATTGTGCTGAGAGAGCACGAGGTTTATTTATGATACCACAGTGCCCTTCCCGCGACGTTTGGCCCCTCCCCGACCCCTGACACCAACCGCAACCCCCGGACTCCGCGCAATGGCAGGCAACATGCCTGTACGGCGGCTGCAAAATGACGTACAAGCTCCCCTCCACTCTGGTGAGCTGTCCGTTGGATTATTGTAGATTTGACCGGACACGTGGTACGGTATAATAGGGGTAGGGGTGTGATGATAGCACATATTTTTTTCTGAGGCTCCATCCCTCACCGCTACAGCCCGAAAGCGATTTTGAGGGAAAATGAACGTGCAACTCGATGAACTAGTATACCGGTATACATCGCATGGTCTTATTGTAGAACACGAATTGTCTTCCCACGATCTGGGGAGTTCCCCAGGTGATGGCATTGTTGTACAACACAAAGGGCCTTCCAGCGATACTGGGGAGTTCCTCAGATGGTGACCTTATTGTAGATTATAAATGACCTTTGGCCTTCCAACGATTCTGGGGAGTTCCCCAGATACCGGCGTTATTGTACAGCACAAATTACCTTATTGTGCGATCGATACTAGGGAGTTCCTCAAATGAGCAGCCCATTCAATCAGAAATTCTTCGGTCGGAAAGTGCTATTAGCTATTAGGCTAGCCCTATCGTAGCATGTGTCTGTCAAGCTATGGATAGGATGCACAATGCCCAACAAATATGTTAGGCGCGGTCGCCAGGAGTTGCAGTGTTGGGGCGCATGCCAGTGTCGAATGGTGGTGTGTGTGTGATGCGATGGTCGCTCGTAGGCATCGAAAGTTTGGTCAGCCTGAGGTTTTTGTCGTTGTGTTTGTTTATTTTGTCTGTTTTATTTGTTTATCCTCAATGTTCATCAACCAACGTGTTAGGCACGGCCATCAGGAATTGCAGTTGTAGAGGCATGCCAGTATTGAGTGGTGTTGCGCGTGATGCGAACGCCACTCGTAGGCGTCGAGTTTTGGTCAGCCGTAAGTTTTTTGTCTTTTTGTGTTTTTTTGTTTATCCTCCGGTGGGTGGGTAACACTGCAGCTTAACCCTTTTACCACTGAAAAAATGACACCACACTAATTCCAACTAGTCTGTCCCCAATGTTTTGGGTTGTAAGTGTGTCAATGTAACTCTGCTTCCGCGGCGACGCCTCGAATGCGTGGGTATGTCGACCTGGCTTTGGTTGATCCCGAGGGGATCGGGCGTGGTGGAGATAGCCACCCGAGGAGGTCATTCCTTGTCGGTGTTGTATATGCTTGTCGTGAGACGATGCATGCGGACAAATCGGAAACAACGACAGGATGGCATGAAGACAATAGAAAAGCGCTGTGGTTTAATCGTATTAAAAAAAACGTGTTTGCTAATCGCGCACGCGGTAATCTTTCGACGCGGTGGTGCGCCAACGCCCCCGGGGCAACGACGTCCTGACTCCGAGCAATGACACCCTCCCGTTGTTCGTTGCCGTGAATAACGCTCGGATGTGCCCCGTGTCTGCAGGAAACGACGGCCTCCTTGGAACGCCCTCCAAGTTCTGACCACATGTTTGGGTACGCGTACAGTGGCTTCCTGTCGATTCAGAAGGCAGTGGACGAATACATCCTCTCCGAAGCGGCTGGAGAGCGGATGTTCCTCAACGTTTCCATGGGACTGTTCCCGGAACAGGCATGTTGTTGTTGTTGTTCTCGCTTTTAAGCTCGTCGCCAAAATCAAATCCGTGGTCAGATGACAGGTTCCAATAGCTCTGGAGCAAAGAATACTTCGGCAAAGCAAGAGTAGTTCACACACTCGCAATAACTCAAGCAAATCGTACACCTCCAGGCGAAAAATAAAAGGAAACCAGGGTACGTACGTATCAGATACATATTGTACGATGTGTAATACCGCGTGAATCCCTCATGTGCTGATTTGTTTTTTTGTGAGACGCAAGGCTCTTCGTTTGGCGGGCGAGAGTGCCGTTTCCTGATCGCTGCTGTCGCCCGACAGAGTGCGACTAAAACACTGAAGCTTTGGAGACTGACGTTTTGATGTGGTACTTAGTTGGCTGGAGAAGCCTTCTCTTAATGCCTGGTACTTGGTAGTGGGGTATCTCCACCCTATTACCGGCGCATAAGTTGGCCTATTGTTGACGTAGCGTCAGCGCACTTAGCCTCTTCCCTAAACGTTTAAGTCAGTGAGGTTACCGTTCATATGTTGCGGTCGAAAGTATCGTGGTTCTGCTGCTGGCGTCTGGTAGCTGACCGTGCCGCTGACTCGTGCCTCTAGTGTTAGTGGTTCCGGTGGTGCTATTTTACACGGCTGGCAACATCTCGCACATCAGATCCAATGACGGCTCGACCACCGATGAAAGTTGCAGTACAACCGTTCTTAACGAAATTGGACGAGCACAGCAGTAGATTCAGCACGTGCATCGACCTGTGCTGCATCAGAATCGAATCGAGCCTGTCACGACGGGATATTTGTCCTATCCGTATGCTGAATTGGACGAGTGCAGCGGTAGATTCAGCACGTGCATGGACCTGTGCCGCATCAGAATCGAGCCCGACATGCGGTTACATGTCCTATCCGTATGCTGATTTGGAGATTCAGCACGTGCATGGACCTGTGCTGCACCAGCATCGATCCTGTCGCGCAGTGACGTCTGTGTTATCCGTATCATAAGCTGATTTGGCGTCTCTTCGGCAGCGCTTGGTGATTCAATTTAACAATTTAATGCTTTCGTGGGGCCTGGCTTTGCTGGTTTATCGGTCGTTTGTTGATTGGTTCGGTTGGTGCACGCAGGCGTACCGCACGGACGAATTTCAACAGATCATCGCGAGCACCTTGGGAATTTTCTACATGCTCGCCTTCCTCTACCCGGTTTCCAGATCCGTCAGGTAGGCCTAACCCATTTTTGGGTATACTCGTCCCCAACGGATGTGCTGTGTCGTACCTGGTACGTGCGTTATTATTATATCGTTGAAAGTTTATGCATCGTAAAGTGACGATTCAGGTTTATCTATAGTGAACCGGCTGCGCAGACCATGGTGTGTCGCGCTTACGGTTAACCAGAGTGCACCGCTATTGTGGGAGGGCCATAACAATCGAACTCACGATGGACTCGAAGACCTATAGACCCCCCTTTTTTACTATTACTACTGTAGCCATATTTGGTTATGATTATTATGTTTCCCTGTAATAGTACACGCCCTTATCTTGGGACCGCGGCGAAGAGAAAATACACAAAACGCCCGCTTATGTCGCGGGCGACCATCATTTTTTGGTGATGTCCAGGCAGCGAATAACACTCGATCGCCCCAGCCTACAGCAATATATTGTGCAACGCAGCCCGCCTGAACCGCGGTCAGCCAGATTAAAGACCGTGATTTTAAGGCTATTTTTGTGTGCGCGAAAAGTGGATCACCGGGTGCCGTGAAGCAGCTGCAGTATTTCAATGGAGTGGAGTGGCGCCAGGTAGACAATATTGAGGGTATTGTCCATGGTGCTGCTGTGTGGCGCTCTTTAAGCGTGGTTGTGTTTAGTGTCTGTTAGTTGTGCTCTTTGCCTTTGCCGCGGAATTGAAACCAAAGGTAAATGGAAAAGCACGGCATGGTGAACCGGACCCACCCCATGGGCGTGACGAGATGCTGGGCACATCTCGCTTGCTGCCAGGGATAGAGCTTTTTATTTGATTACGTATCCGCCCGGTGTTTACTTTTGCTTCTTCGGAAAAAATAGCTTGGGCTACGTATTGACATTGAACGTTGTTCACCTCGAGGCTAGAACCGGTGTGAATTAGACTGACCTGCTTTGTGAATTTCTCCTTTGCTCGGCTTGCCAGGGTGCTGGTCAGCGAAAAAGAAGGGCGAATGAAGGAAGCGCTGCGGATGATGGGGCTGCCGGACCTCATCTACCACGGCTCGTGGTTTATCACATTCCAGGCGCAGGTGGCGAAGCGTAGCCCTGTATAGTAGATTAGTCCAGAGGTACAATTTTAAACGGGTCGTGATTCGACCCGCGAGTCAGGTCCTGAGGATTTCAAGATATCACGGTACCCGACCCGCGAAGTTTGACCCGACCCGCGAACGGCCCTTTCAACTGTTTAGGGTTTGCGTCGTGGGTCGCCACCGACACAAGCAGCGAACGCCCCATGCTCGTTCACCAGGTCTGCGTGGCGTGCCGGGGATCGCATTGCGCTAGGGGTGTTTCTACGCGACACTGCCCTAGACTGCGATAGTATTGGCCGACCTGGCTTATGAGCATGGCTCCATTTTGTTTTTTGTTGCGGCCCTCGAGGGCCGCGCACCCAGATGCCTGAGCCGCGCCTTATGCTTCAACGAAATTAGCTTCGTGATAAAGTGGAATTGACCCCTGGATCATGCGTTTGTTCGTTTAAAGGCCAAGACGGACGCGTGTCTGTAAGTAGCTTGCCCGTTTTTTTTATCAAGTATGGTAAGCCGCGACCATCTTGGTGCTATGATATTTCGGTGGAACCTAGAAATGAGAACCTTCTGCACAGTACTATGGCGTGTAAAAATAGGGGTATATCATAGTATACTACAATACTGTAGTATACTGTAGAATACATCGTTTTTGGATCCATCGTGGGTTCTAAATAGTACCTGGCATACTTCGTATCGTACTGGTACTACCGTAATAGCTTTTTTCTGACCTTCTCGTTCCCACCTCTGCCCTCGAATGCCCCACCCGCCCTCTGCCTCGGCGCGCCACTTTGCTCGTTGTGTGCGACCTGCCACAGTGGCTGGTGACGAACGTCCTTGTCCTTCTGGTGGTCCGGACTTCTGTGTTCCGCTACAGCAACAAGTGGCTGGTTTTCCTGTGGCTTGAGGCGGTCGCGCTGTCCGTCATGGCCTTCTGCTTCTTGCTTTCAACCTTTTTCTCGAGGTGTGTACCCGCGGCTGTGTCTCTTGACATGTTGTACTTGTAGGTCGATTGCTGGATCGCTTCCGTGTTTTTTTGCCTAGAGAGTTTTCCTTTGCCGCCTGTTTGCTGTCTGTTGCAAGCGTTCCAATTTTGTATGTGTCTGTTGCTGATGGGATTGGTATTTGAGGGCTGCTGCTGCTGTTTCCGTCTCACATGAGGTGTTGGTGCGTGATTTATTACATGACGCCCGGTTTCTTGCTGCCTTGTCTTCTCTCTCTTTTTTGTGGAAATATGGTGAACGGGTATCCCGGCGATATAAGTTTTTGTCATTCAAAGGTTCCCTTGGCTTTGACCCAACAATCGGATTGTTTTTATATTTTCTGCGAGTTTGGCAAAAAAAGCGCATGATTTACACCAAAAGTCCCATGTTTTTCTGCAAGTTCACCTCAAATTCGCTTCGGCACTCTAAAACCTACGGTATGTAAAGCATACCAAGGCATGCGAGAAACCACAAAAAGGTTAATCTGAAACGAAAATAATTGGGAGCTTGTTGGTCAGAGCCTAAGGCTCCCCTCATCACATCGTTTTGCCCCTCGTATGCTTGCTGTGCTCCATCGCGTTACCATGTTGTTCTTCCCGCCCCTGCTATTTGCGTGTTTCCGGTTGCGTGCCCGTGTCGGCCGTACGCAAATAGGTCCAAAACTTCGGCAACGCTGGGCAGCGTAATTTTCTTTGCCGCATTTTTTCCGTACTATTACGTCGGTGGCGAGGCCCAAACCGAGGTTTCTACCAAGACGTGGGCGTCTCTCCTAGGTCCGACGTGTCTTGCGCTCGGCAGCGACACTTTTGCCGCCTTTGAGGGAGGTGTGTGGTAAATGTTATGTTTGGGTCTGGATTGTCGGTGGGACAGGGTACTCTATGGATTTATAAAAAAAAGTGTATTTCAGGTTTTCATGTCGATGGTTCGATAGGTCGATTGAGTGCGGAGTGTTGGGGGGTACAAGCGGGCATTTCGTGCGTTAATCGCCGGTTGAGTGCTCCAGTTGAGTGTTTTCCACGATCGAACATCATGGCCAACAATGACGTCTCAAGATATTCTCCGAAAAGTGTTTTTTTGCTCTTTTCTTTTTTTTTGTCGAGCGCCATGCTATGACCCTATTAATAGTCGCTCAGTAAACGTCCCCTCCCCCCTCTCACCTATCTCGGTGCCTGCCGTGCATTATTTGTCGCTCGTTGGGTCGAGTGCGCCCTACGTTCTCGTGCTTACGTAAATGCTGCCCATTATTGATACGTACCAGCACATAGTGCTCGTTTTCCAGCCTGTGCCTTCTCGACGTGGCCCGCAGTCTAAAATGTCGCACGCCACGCCCTCGGCTTAAGGGGTAGAATCGGTGAGGTTCGAACCCCAAGACCAACCGATGCAGATATTCACGACCAAGTTCTGCTATTACGAGTAGCCCGTCCCGGCACTCACTCGCCCGGGTGCTGTAAAAGGTTTTGGCTCACCAACGTCATCACCACGGTGGCTATTCATATTGCGTGCTGTGTCTCGTATGATAGACGCGCCGTTTGACTGTTTGGTTTGATTGAGCAAGATATGATACGAGTAGTGCGTGTTCACCTTCATTTATGCGCCGTGTGCGCTGAAGTTTCCAGGAAAATTCCCCACGCTATTTGTGCGCAGGCCTTGTCGGCGTGCAGGTCTCGAACATGAATCAGAGCTATGAGGGCCGACTTCCGTACGTGAACATGGTACTAATGCTGCTCGTCGACACGGTGCTGTACTTTCTCCTGGCATGGTACCTCGACCAGGTGAAGGGATGCGCCACCTCCAGAAGTGCAACCTTAACCTCACAGCAGAATGGTTGAGGTTGTGCCCATCTTTACATGAAACAGTGTTCACCTGACATGAAACAGTGCTTTCGCTTCATGCTACGCGGTAGTGCTGCTATTAGTTGCGATATGCGCGGACGAGGGGGGTGGTTGGGCAGTCGTGATGGCAGCCATGTGATTTGGGCAATGTTTTTTTTCTTGGGGTGGGCGTTTTTCCGTTCATGTGGTTAACGAATAAGGGCATGTTGCGAAACCGTTGGCCGACTTTCAGCGACAGGGTTCGAGATATTTTTCGCTGCATAACGTGTCCTCGAATGGCGAAAAATGTTGATTTCAACCAACACCCCTATACATAGTATACCTTTTACCTTGTACTTATTAATAGTATATACCTTGCTACGGTAAGTGTGGAGCCGAAAGCTTTCTCATTGACTGACGGAGTTCTTCAAGTGACGAGTTACCCAACATATGTACGTATTTAGATCCGACGTGTGTGCGTTACAATGTTCCTCGTGAGACACTTAGCTTATATCCCATGCGAGCTTGCATGTGTTTCTCGAGGTCGGTTGTTGGCTGATGTTGGCTGAGCTATACCAGGTACAGTGTATAGAGCTCCTCAAGTGAACAATCTCAAAAAGCTCAGGCTCTACCGAAGTATACCTCTACCGTGGCGCGTGTCGTCTGTGTCTTCTATGTATACGGACGGTCTGGTGATCAGGGGCAGAGCTGTCGCTTGAAAAGTACCATGTCACTTTGAAGCGCTGCCTTTCCTTCACTGCGGCCATGAGGCATTCCTGCCTAGCACACCGTACTTGCAACGCTAATAGGACCCACGATGGACGCAAAGACCTATATAGTCTCCTGTTTTTTTCTAACGTATTATTAATAGGTTATTATTACTATGTTGCCTTGTGTTAGCTGCTGCAATATATTGTGAACGCTGAACCTTCTGCGAGATAAAAGTGAAAGCCGTGTATTGGGAGAAGGCACGACACCTGTGACCACGGCTTGTCCACTAGGTCGCTGCGGGTAAACTCTCCTGCGAGTTGAGCTAGAAAATAAACATGGGTGTTTAAATATACTCCGTGTGTACTTCGTGTATGTATGTATCGCTTGTCATGAGCACCTAGCATTGCACATATTGTGTAACTTGTCCCTCTCATGCCCGCATGTTCGTCTCGTCTTGTTGAACGGCCGAAACAGGTTATCCCTTCGGAGTTCGGTACGCCACGCCCATGGCACTTCCCAGTCTCGGACCCCGTCAGATGGCTACGTGCCAAGACCGACGACGAGCCAAAAACTGCTAAAAGGTGAAGGTTTTTTTGCCCTGTATTGTTCATGAGCGCATGCCCGAACACGAAGCAAAAATTGCTACAGAATGAACTGTTGGTTGCACTAAATTATTCAAGTTGAAGTTATTCATGAGCGCCTGTCCTCCGTTCGCCAATTGCGCTCGAAGAATATCAAACAGCGCTATCGAGGCCGCGCCGAAAGTTAAGAAATCACGCTGTGTAGAGGTGGGAGAGGCGGGAGTCACGTCGATGCAACGTGGAAGCTTTGACGAAGAATTGCGCCGTGGCGTGACGCTTGTTACAGCGAGGCGTTAGTCTAGAGCTCTATCAAACGTCGTGTAAAATTATTTAATGCAACAGCAGTCGTTGTTGCTGTTGCTGCTGCTGTTGCTGCTGCTGTTGTGGCGCGTTCACTGCTGATTATATTGTGATTCCTCAAAGTACTGTTTATTCGCACCAATTTTCTGTTGGCGCCAGACTCACGGGGCATAGATATCCCCGAATCCACAAGAAGGCGTCATAGGTTGTAGCTTGGAACTTTTCCATGTTGTAGTTGCACCTCAAGCACCCTGACAGCTGACAGCCGACAGCATGATGCCCTGGGAATGGCTTCGAGGAAATCGTATCATGGAAATTTCGGAGGTGTTGGGGTTAACCTAAACATTCTCGAGGTACATGATATATCAACCCGACCTCCATTTGCCCCTTTCCCTGTTCGGATGGATATGCGTGGCGTTGATGAAACTGTCATAACATGCACCACATGAGTCAACACACGAATCACAATCTAGATTGTCTGGATTATAAACCTGCCGTAGTTAAACGTTGTGCTGGATCTATGTAGTACATATCCAACCCAGGAAATATGTGCTACGAAATAATGCGGATTATACGGCTCCCGCCAGGCAACATGAGCTTGATCATACAGATCAGGGATATATCTGCCCTGAAAGATCTAAATCCTCAAGTGGCAATCGATGATGATCTGTCCGATGTGTTGGCAGTACTGGGCCGAGACCCCCGTTTTTCCCGATGTGACTGATGTGACTGATATATGTCCGATGTTTTTTACACCCGTTCCAGGTCCATCGGCGGCATAGATGGGAGAGGACGCGAGGCAGACGGAGGTGACGACGGTGACCTGACCGCCCCACTCTTGTCTCAACGTAGGGCCTCGAGAGAGAGATCGTCATCTGTGGCATCTGTGGGACTGCAAGGCGTGCACCGATATGACCAGGAGGGGGGGGCTAAGGTGGGGGGCTTTACGGTAGGGTCCGAAGAACGATTGCGTGGGCGAGGGAGGACCGAGGCTTGTGTTTTGAGGTCGAATCAGCTTAACCATTTTAGTGCTGCACTGTACAAGACCACCATACATCTTACTCTAACGCCCGAGTCATTTTTGTTCCCCTAACGGGACTGCGGTACTAAATGGTTTATTGCTCGCCAGCGCGGCAAGGATGCGGTAGGATGGGCCACGTTTGTATTTTTTTCGGTGGAAAAACTGGGCGGGGGACGATTCGCTGCTGTACCAGTAATAGCGACGGCAGGCATAAATGGAAGCGAAGGCAGTGGCGTTGTGTAGTCGGGGCAAGCTTTGCGTTTTTATACCGACAATGCTCGCTGCGCGGTGCTAGATTGTCGCTAAATTAGCAATATGCACGCGCTGAACCATGCCTCGTACGCAATTATGATGCACCGCTTCGACGCATGCCTCGTACGTACGCATTCTTGATGAACCGCTGTCTGCGCTGTATTTCAACCATGTCAAGGTGGAGCCGGTTGGGCCGCAGCTAGCTCGGCAAGTCGCTGAGGGCAGGACCGTCAGCACAAGAGGTCTAGTAAAGGTACGTCAAGAGGTCCACTTAACCCCGTTAGAACGGAAGCCACTGCCAGCAAATACTTAGAATTTGTGTGGAATAATGTTTTCAGTTCTAAAATGGTTAGGGTATACCAATACCTGGTACTTCGTACCGTACCAGGTATGGTGCTGTGAGCAAGAGACAGAGGGGCGGTGCGGACAGCTTTGGGATGAGCATGTGATGTTCGGGTCAAAGAACAGACCATGGCGTTGCAATTTGGTTTGGGTAGTGAGTGGTCGCGCCACAATGTGTTCTGTTTTATGCTGGGCAGGCTTGTAGATGCACGGCAAGTCTGCACATAGTGGATGTGGCCTGCGTTGGTGCTGGGTTCGTGCGTTGACCACTGTATTTTTTTGTGCTTGTGGTTTGCCAGGCTAATCTGGGCGTGTATAAGTTTCGACGGAGATTGTAGTTGTTGTTTTACGCCACGATACTTGAATATGCATGGGATCCGGGTTTTTTTTGCAAATAACAAATAATACTGCTGTAATGTAGTGCGTGGGCTACATGCGTCATGTTAGGTAAAATTATATTACTAACACAGTTTTTGTTGCAGACGATTATTTCCCCGTTTTGTGTTTTGTTTCTCTCTTTCTCTCCCGCTGATGCCACCACCCCCGCCGGCACTGCAACTTATAAACATAACAAAATAGGTATACGGCAACGGCAAGGTGGCCGTGAAAGGACTAGACGTTGATCTCTTCGAGGGACACATTTCCGTGCTGCTAGGGCACAACGGGGCGGGAAAGTCGACCGCGATTTCAATGGTCACCGGCACGCTTCCCCCCACGAGGGGAGACGCTTTCCTGAGGTGTGTTGCCGAGATTATAAAGCAGCCAGATTTGTGCTCCAGGGCCTACCTCGAAGTAATTCATCTTAAAAGGGGGTTGCTCGATTTTTATCAATCACGCGTGATTCGAAGTTGTTTTCTGGAGGGAGGGGGCGGGGTTAGCGCTGTTGAGCATCGTGTGATTCCTAATCGCCACCGGAGGCGTTAAGTTGTCGAAACCCGCGACGTTGTTGCATCATTGTGCGTCGACTGTGCGACTCCCTCGCAATGTCGCTGTACGGCAAATTTTCGTAATCATAACGTATTCCGTGGTGTGCGTTTGTACCAACGATTGAACGCAAACTTAGAAACTTGATGCGCCTTAGACCATGACAGGCTGTTGCTGCTGCCGTTTTCGGAGTGTCTCTTACCCGATACTAGAGAGGGCTTGGCTGCTGGCTATGGCTTCGGTGTACGTTCATGAGCTTCATTGATCGTATTGCCTAGCCTTGGTGGCGAACTGCTCGGGGGCGCTCGAGTGGGTGTATCCCGTTTGACAACTCGGAAATCATGGGCGTTTCAAACATAAAAATTCCGAGCACTGGAATCCTGGGGTGTTTTCGGTCCTGGTGTGGTACTTGTGACCTCTCAAAGCAGAATCGGTTTCTTCCGTCTATAGGCCTCTAGTCCGGCGCGTGATGTGAAACATTAACTTCGATTATGTGCATCGTGTAAATCGTGGAATTCCGAACATGTCAGGATTTACCCTAACCCCTCCCGAAATACAATCGCTTGAGCAGGGGGAAGAGGCTGAGCAGCGACTTGGTTGGAGTCCGTCGGTCATTGGGGGTGTGCTTCCAGCAGAACACGCTGTTCGACCAACTCACGGTATTCCAGGTAACTGGTAAATACCATGCTGCAATGGGACCATGTCGTGGTGCTGACACCTCTCCTTGTTGTTGCACAGACGCTCTGTGTGTGTACGAAGTATGCACCTAATCCATAGGTCTGTGAGGTGGCTGACTATCAGTCGCCGACTAGTTATTACAGTACTGTACAGCACTGTAGTCTACACTACTTGGCGAGGTGTTACAGTTAGGTGCGTTGGGTGATTTGCGGAATTCTGCGTCTTTGTAGCTGACTGGCGTGTTGGTGGGTCGACGTGTGGTTTTTTATTCATGAAAACCACGTCGGTTAGCTGGCCTACTTCGTCACCCGACTTTATAGTAACTGGCCAACTCACAGCCATACCAATCCGAGTTCTACGTTGGTTGGCAGCCTTTTGCAAATTGCGGAAGCGCGCGGCGCTTGGCACTCAGTAGTGCGTGTTGGGGCTGGTGTAGAGCCGCTGTGCAGCCGCGGTGTCAAGGGGCGTATGATAGCAACCCGCGTAACGAGTATGTCGGACAGGGCCCGACGAGTATTTTCGACGGCAGAGAACTGTGATTATTGTTTACGCCAACTGTGGCCCCCAACGCTCGGCTACGTAATGGCCCTTTAGCTTGAAGCACGCGAGTTTATAACCCAGTCTAAAAACAAGCATCACCTTGCTTGGTACGATGCTTGGTACGATTTTTTGTGTGCCAGACCTGTTCAGATGTTAAAAGTCATGTTTAACCCAGTCTAAAGCAGGCCCAGTCTCAAGCACCACCTTGCTTGGTACAATAGATTTGTGTGACAGACGTTGTTAGATGTTAAAAGTCGTTTGGTTTCACGCTCTTGTTACAAAATGGAAGCCCTCTACATACGTTATCACCCTCTGGACAACTTGGCACAAAAAACCCTAAGCTACTTCACGTCACGTTGGTTTACTACGCTGGGCGTTGCGTAATTGGAATCGCTCCCCCGCCTAGAAAGCACAGCAGTGTGGTCGTTTGATCGCCATGAACCCCTTCGAGTTGTGCCTTTACGCTGTTGGCAGCAGTACCAAGTAATAACCCATTGCACTTGTGGCTTAACCTCGCTAGAAGTGCGCCCATGTTTTACTACTTGGAATTTGAGTGGGATCATTCTCGCAGTACTAAAAGTATTGAAGAGGTCGGTTGGCACTATTAGTTGGCACTATTGTTTTACTGTTTCTTTCTTGTGACGGCTGTCATCGCATCGCTTTTTTCCCGTCCTCCAGCACCTGCAGCCCCCTGCACGTGTGCCTTAAAGAGGTCGGTTGGCACTAATTGTTGGCACTATTGTTTCTGATTGGGTGTTTTCTTGTGACGGCTGTCATCGCGTCGCTTTTTTTTCCCGTCCTCCAGCACCTGCAACTGCTCGCGGTCGTCAAGGGGGTCAGGGCCAAGGACGTCGATGACGAAGCTGCCAGAATGGTGAACTCTGAATGACCGTATGATTATAGTAGAGGCAGCATCAGTATAATGGATGTTTTACAGCTGCTCATGAGTGACCGTATGGTTGTAGTAGAGGCAGCAGCAACATCTCGATACACCACCGTGGTACAACACCGTCGTTGGAAATACTTGGGGCGTTCCGACATCAAGTAGGTCGAAAAGACCTGAATTATTTTTACTGTTACGGGGGGAATATAGTAATAAAAACCAAATATGGGTCGAAAAATCGGGCTATCCATTGCAGTAATTTCTGGCTCCATGGTGGGTTATGATTACTCTTGTCCCTTGTAACATCACACTTTTGGGGAGTATGACACCGACTGGTAGGTGGAAAATTGAATTTGGCCGCGGCACTGTATGTCCAGTCTAAGTCTACAAACGGTCTGCGAAATCGCGGTTGACCATGGGGTTGCGGGATACACACTTATGAGGTGGAGGGAGCAGGCGATTCTTGGGACGAAGCTTTCAACGCGCGGCAACTGCCACCCCAGCGAATACCGGGTAGTGTTGAACTACCTCGCGGCGACCCTCTCGGTAGTTCAGTTTGCGCGAACGTACGCGTGTCCTCTGTACAATCTGACACCACGCCTCGAGTATTTTGCTACGACTAGTTAGATTTTGTTTTTTTTATCACAGCCTTGTGAGATCGAAGATTTTTGTTCAAAAACTCATCTTTGCAAGCTTGGTGTGATACGTTATGATAGCAACTTTTGTCTTGATTGTTTGGACCGTTCGGGCTTTGTATGGGATGTGCAGGTGTCCGAGGTAGGGCTAGTGGAGAAGCGGTACACGCCGGCTTCTGCTCTCTCCGGCGGGCAGAAGCGGAAGCTGTCGGTGGCGTTAGCCTTCATCGGGGGGAGTGAAGTGGTCGTGCTCGATGAGCCCACGTCCGGTGAGCACTTGCTTCCATTTCGTGCCGGTAATTTGTCCCTGTGTCATTCCGGCCGGCAGTTTGTCCCTGTGTCGTAGCATGTACTGAAATGTTGAAAGGGGGAGCTTTTGGCGGGGGGGGGTCGGTGAAGGTGGTGTGATTGCTGTGTTTCGAACCACGTTGAATTGTCGGATTTTGTATTTTTGTTTTTTTGCTGGCATTGTATATGTCCCAGTGTCACATGTAAGACAGGATGAGCATGAAACGTCGAAAGGAATTCCCGGCAGTTGAGGATTCGTAAATGCTGCTGCCACTGTGTTTCCACTGCTCTGCTTCGTGGTGCTTGGGTTAGGGTGAGGGTTAGGGTTAGGGTCCGGCCTGCCCCTTTCTCATTTCCCACTGCTCTTGCACCCAGGCCACGGCTGGTAAAATAAATGCTTCAACGAAGTAATATGTGTGTTTCTTCTACTACGGGTTCAGTCTACAGCTGCTGTAGGTGAATGTAGTGTTGTGTACGTACGACTCTGATACTTGTTTCACCGCTCACTATTTACGGGGGGGCGTAGTAAGGAAAACCTCGTACCTCTTATTAATTGTATGGTGTGTCAAAATGGGGGCATACTGAAGTACTGGCATGTGGTTTGTTCTCCCGGAACAACACCAAACACGAACATACACACGCCGCCTCACTGTATCTGATTACATGATAACGGGCATCTGCCGTTTCACCGCGCCGCTCGCTATTTGTGATTGCACTGATATCCGGATGTAAACACGACGCTGAATATGACTCCTGTCACCATGCCATTCGCTGTTTGTGATTGCTTGGTATTCCGTGGTATCAGGCATGGATCCTTTCAGCCGTCGGTCGACATGGAGCGTGCTGCAGCGACAGCGTAAGGGCAGGGTGATCTTGCTCACGACGCACTTCATGGACGAGGCAGATACCCTTGGAGACAGGTGCTGTGACAAGCCACTCGAAATACCCTTTCAGTGTATCGCGTTTTTGTTTGTTTCTTTTTGTTTGTTTTTTAATCCTCCGACGGGTGTTTTTTTTTTCAGTGTATCGCGGTCCGTCAAGCCCTTCCCCACAGCGAGCTGGACCAATGAATGATTTGCTCGTTGCTGCATGCTACTATTTGATACCGTGTACCTGGTACATCGTAGGTTGTTATATTCCGTTGGGTGGCATGGCGACCGCGAGATTCCTTGCATTGTGGGTGGCAGAAACCGGCGCGGTCTGTTTTGAAACTAATCTTGTCAGCTAGCTGTGTGTAGCTGGACTACAATCGAGACCCTGTTGTTTTCCATAATCATGACACGCCCGGTATGCTCGTCGCTGCGCTCAGTATCGCACGACCGTACGGCTCTTGATGCTTCGCAGTTCAAGTAATACAAATACGACTAATGTATTGGGACGCTGGCAACATAGTGTATAAATAATAGGCTACGCACCGACGCCTCGTTTTTCTTATGCGTCGTCCCAGAATCGCCATCATGGCTGAGGGCGAGCTCCGGTGCATGGGTTCAAGCTTGTTCCTGAAGGGACTGTATGGAGTGGGCTATACGCTCACGGTGTTGAGGAGAGATCAAAGCGGAAACTTCGCGCCCAGAGGCCGACCGTCTGGTTTCAATCGAGAAGACGGTCCCAGTCGCCGAGGAAGCCTCATGGTGAGAGACCAGAGACCAGCTGGGTGCGATGATGGCGAACACCATAAACTACCGTGGTGTCGGTGTACCCTCGTAATTATTGCCTTAGAACCCGTACCCACGTTAACATTGCCTTAGAACCCGTACCCACGTTAGTATTGCCTTACAACCCGTATCCGTGAGTATTGCCTTATAAGGCAATACTAAACCCGTATCCGTGAGTATTGCCTTGCAAGGCAAGACTAACGGGTACGGGTTACGTGGGTACGGATTCTAAGGCAATATCAACCTGGGTACGGGTTCTATTATATGGCGATCTTAACGTTGGTACGGGTTCTAAGACAACGTTAACCTGGGTAAGGCTTCTATTATAAGGCAATTTTAAATTGGGTACGAGTTCAAAGGCAATGCTACCGGTTACCCGGGTACGGGTTATAACCTGCACCCGTTACTAATGCCTTAGAACCCGTGCCGACGTTAATATCGCCTTATAATAGAAGCCATACCCAGGTTAATATTGCCTTAGCAGCCGTGCCCACGTCAAGATTGCCATATAATAGAAGCCGTACCCAGGTTGATATTGCCTTAGAATCCGTACCCATGTTAAGATTTCCTTAGAACCCGTACCCACGTTGGGATTGCCTTGGAACCCGTACCCGCGCTCAGATTGCCATAGAAGCCGCACCCACGGTGATGTTGCATTAGAGCCCTTAAGACACTTTTACTATTGCATTAGAACCCGTACCCATGCTACTATTGCCTTAGAAACCGTAACCACGTTAATAGTGCCTTAGGAGCCGTGCACGCGTTATTTTGGCCTTAGAACCTGTACCCACGTTAAGCCCGAGTCGTGACACGAGCTCCACGGTACTTGAGTGGGAGCGGCCGCTTGAAAAATGCCACGGCCGTCGCCACTGTAATATGTATACAGCAGTTTTAATAGTTGCCGCAGTAGAGCGCAGACCATACCTGTTCAAGCGTACCGTAAGCTCATGCTTATCGTGTTTTGCTGGGAAACGATCGCGGAATATAGTAGTGGTGCGTATACATAATATCTCCACCGCTCGGCATTGAATCATGGATGCGTTGGCTCTGTGATTGAATTCACGGTGTCTCGCATTTTGTCGGCAAGTGTGTCACAAGTTGAAACAACGACTTTAGGCACGGTCCTCGCCACACTCGGCGTGAGGTGAGCCGGTCGCAAAACTCGCGTTTCGTCAAGTCCGGCAATTC